>JAXGGS010148863.1:0-18115 GCA_035585475.1 Armandia brevis
AAAGAGGGGGGCGGGGGGTCTCAGGCCCATGCGGGCGGGGCCTGAGAAACAACTTATTAATTTTATATGGCCTTATATTCAATGCAAGCGCAATGACACCACAGAGTCCCCACATCATCAGATTACCAACTTTAACTCTAAACGCAACCACTTTTCCATATGTTAGATTACGTATAGACATATTCTTATTCTCATCAGGGATTACTTATGTTCGACCCACTTTTCACACGTCAAAAGTAGCTTGACTTATTGGATGATCCCTTAGAGGTACTTGTCTAGAGTAGGAAGCTATATCAAAATATTAGATCGGGTTTTAAGTTGCTGATTTAAAGCCACACAAATGTAGTTGTTCGTTACTTGGTTCTAGACAAAACATACATTGAGCAAATCCTACAGCGAAAAATATTTGGTTTACTGACACAATCCAATATCCTCGAGCATTGCTTCGTAAACCTGGTAATCAGATTGTGACATAATTGACCGTTTCAGACAAATGTTATCAACCAGATATCTTCAGCTTTCATGATGCGAACTCGTACCAGTCTACTGATACACTGGTTATAACACTGCAGTTCTCTACAGGACACCGAGAATCTATAACTGTAAATTGACATGAGTAAGGAGCCCCCAGTTTCATTACCCGAAATTAAATGTACGGTATAGCGCCGTATTCCCAAACGCGCTTCACAACGGTGAATGTAATCTCAGATGATGATCAGGATCGGTTAATAGGTTCCCTTGATCGTCTCCTGTGAAGCTCATGGTCTGCTGGACTAGCGGCCCCCTGGTGGACAGTAAATCATCATTGGACATCTCCCGTCAGGAGCGCAGTCTACAGCTGACTGACCCTGAATACTCAGAGACGCTGGTCACTATAACGCGGGTCAAAGGTCAACGTGGCATTAAAACCGATATGAGCCTCCAGGGGAAGAGCACCTTCAAACGAATAGTTCGCTTAAGTGATCATTTAGTATCATCATTAATCCTAAAAGCAAGAGACCACGTGTACATGTGAGGACCTTAAGGTCAGTACTCGAAATAAATATTCATAATCAGTCGCTAATGGAGTCAAAGAAACAAAGATCCGATGCGTAAATAGTTGAGTGCGAAGCTGGATATATGTTTGGGATTGGTCTTGACAAATTACGACTGTCCCTCCATGATTAACCCCTACTCTCTGGAAAACGTTTGGTAGGCCTTCAAACGGTGCGGGATGCAAATGTCAATAGAACGTCGTTTCTTGTTTAAAAACGAGAGAACAACAACAGCAAGAGACTCACGAGCGTTCTTTACACGTCAACCTTTAAAAGGCGACTATAAATAGGGAATTAGAGGCCCCCAATATATAACAACCTTTGCTGACGATGGACGTAAAAAATGACATATAGGTATTCCCTCTCAGCTGCATGTCGGTGCACTATAACTGTTATGTTGTAAACACTTCCCTGATGTCCCCCAGGTCTCTCTAACCTTTACCCACTCACAGGTGCCGGTGACGTAAGATAAACGCACGTGTCCTGTCTACTAAAACACATATGTCTCTACAACTTTTAATGCAGTTTTTTCTTAGCGCCATGTCATATTGAGATCATGACATTAGAAGATGACGCGTCTGCCGTGTTTATCACATTTCCCAGCACATAGGCAGCGTAATCAAATGACAATGCACGATGAAAGGGATGGAATAGGTGAATTGCCACTTAACATGATTGCCTCCTGTCATCCCAATCTAATAAATACGCCGGGCGTCTGACTGAAGCGTCCACATCTCCGAAACCGTATCTGGACACCCTTGCTCGCGACCTGTATGCGAGACAATTATGGGCGATTGTCTCCCGTGTACCTCGGGGCATTTGTCACAAATTTCTTGTCTCATCAACTCGAACTCCGGGCGGTCCAGCAGCCATACAGATACTCAGTAATATGTCAATTCAAGAAAAGAAGAAATACCATTCATATTCCATTGTTTCATTTTTCATTTCCCTTGTTTAGAGTGATTTCCCCATGCACCCGCTACGTTTTGGTTTTGTCTAGTTCTTCCAACAGAATTTCAGAGCCCCACAATAGGTTTCAAACAATCGTCTACATCCTTGAACTAACAAACACTGAGACTATAACAGCAACACATGACAAGGGAGAAGAGCCCGGGAACAATCAGACTGCGCACTCTATCTATGTGCTGGTGAGGAGGGGGTTCATCAGTGTGAGGTTTTCTTATCACTTGACAACTAATCAGCCATGGAATTTCTATCTCTACAGCACGGTACATCACAGTCTCATCTAGTGTGAGGCGAGGATAGAAATAACAATGAAGGTGATGGTGATTCTGTGTCTAACTGCAGGTTGTCCGATACATATTGTCAATATATTGCTGCAGGATAACAATATATGTCCTGCATCCAAATATGTTTCGATGTTTTAAAACGGCAAAAAGGCGCATGCTATTGGGCATGTTTAACAATTGGATATATCTGCAGATTGTTTAGATTATGTGCGGCATGTGTACCAATGAGCTTTTATTGTTTATCTTATTTGATAGAAAACCATAGTATATAAAAACGCTTGTGCATAATGTAACTGCTACAGCAACGCAAATATATTAATTAGACGGAATATTGCCATGCGTGCACCCAGGATACAAATGTTATTTCTTTCTATTCCATGCAGCTCCACTATACGAGTGAACAGGAGAACTTATAGTATAAACATTAGCATAGCTAAGTGACTGTGAGCTCTTACATTACCAGGTTTTAACTAGAATAGATAAACATTCAGCAATACTTTGCTTTGAGACCCCCTTAGTATTCAAGTCTTGGATTAAAATCGATAGTCCTCTGCCCAGTGTGGGTTGATGTTAGCACCTCAACCCAAAACTCAAGTTAAACTTACTTATTCACGTGACCCATATTCAGAACAGACCTCCCGTAGGGCATTGGTGAGTATCTTTACCTCAATGCCTCGTATTAGACAGCTAATTTTTTCCATGGCCGAGGAAGTTCAACGTCCTTAACGAGGCATGTATATCTAAGAAATGTTTCCTGAACGCGTACACACAGCAGCAAATGAAGACATATGTTTTACCATGACTTCTGATTGCAATAATTCAGCTTACTGTGAGTCACATTACAGACCACTGTGCACAGAATGACAACAACAATCATTTGCTGCAAGGCTCTGCACAATTGCTGTGAATTAACTGAATGCACAATTCTTAAGACATGGGGGTGTATGCAGCAATGTTCCAGCATGATTCAACAATTTTGCAGGAATCAGTTACAACAACATTTAAAAGGCATGCTGCTAAATTATGTTGGCTAACAAAGAGTGATGCTATAAAGTTCCTCAAATTGTCTGAAATCTAAAGGTTATATCGGAGCACATCACTGATAAGAACTCTGCCAAACAATCTTCAGTTAGATTTGAACTTGGTTTCCCACAGTTGCAGTTGGAGATGCACTCACTGAAAGTTTGGTCTTGAAATGCCAGCTCATACGCCATGGACTATAATAGGACTAATTCAATTATATTTCTCAGGTAACATAGATCAACGTTTTGAAAGTGTTCTCCATAGAATCGACAGGGGAAATGTCGTACCATCTCATTGAAATAATCTGCTATTATTATTAACTTAATTAACGTGCGATCATTGACGAAAATATATAACATGTGAAGTGTTCGGAGGCTTCTGGGTAACTAATGGTAATTTTAAATTTCGAATTGCTAAGTTAGAATATTGGTGGTTACTTCGGGGAATCAAACATGTGACAGAGATAAGATAATCTCCAACCAATTACATTAATCTGCCTGGAATAGCATCTGACCGGTGCGGGTCACTCAGGTGTGACCACGAGTGGCGTCACTTACATCGCGGTGCGGCAACCACACTGTGACAAACACCGGACAGCTATTTTGACATAATCATAGAAGCATACATGTGAAACAATAATTATCTCAAACATACAGGTAAACTTTATTGTTCTACACATACATTTGTACTTATTGTGTCTGAAAGCTTGATTTGAAGTCCAGTGATGAAGATAACCGTACAAGTCCTCAACATCCATACATTTTTTCTAATTGCTTTAAGAAAAATTTAACATCGGCAAGTCAGTAGCGTGGGGAGCATCATTCAGGAGAATCTATTACCGTCATGCTGGCCTTAAATTAAGTTAAATCTACCTTATTTAGCCGACCGAAATCGCGCAAATCAGACACCGATGTAATCACGACTCTGATTCGTCAACGTTGAAAGTTGGTTAGGGGAGAAACAAACGGTCGCCCGCCTAACTGCCTTCCTTTCTGCAGCCTAATGTTAACGTAAATCAAGGATGTCTTCACTAATGAGCACACTCCGTGTTCAGCCTGGAGATCTGTATATGCTGAAGGTAACATATATTTAGGGATCATACCAGTCTGTGATGATGTTCACCTATTTTAGTAAATGCAAAAGGTTTGCAGTTAAACGGTATATTTGAATTAAATGATTAGATGAATATATGGAATATTGCACTTAGCTATGAGAAAAGAGTTGTAATTATTAAGCGATCAGAATGCAAGTTTTCAAGACTGTCTGGTTTAGCGGGTTATTTAAGCTTGTACATTCCGATGGTTCAGTGACCATCACTGCCCGGTCTAGTAGCCCCTTGTGTGCTGACATTTTCCTTACCCCAAACGAGCTAACATTTTCCAAGAAACACCTGCGCCAGAACAAACACTATACATGCCAGATCAATTACCCTTAGTGTACAACGATAGGGACATGCCGACCTCCATCTATTCACATAAATGATTGAGACTGCAGTAGCATATAAAGGCATCTGACACATTTACTTCGTGATTATTTTAATCATTAACGCGCTCAAATGTATTGCATTAACACCGACATGCCGCAGTAGTTATGAGTAAAACTCGGACAACTGTCCTCGGAGACATATAGTTCATTGATATAGTAATCATTGGCATAATAAGTTTTGTATGTGATTTACAAAATGCGTGGGGAAAAACACATTCTGCGTGCAAACATTTCTTGGCTGAGTCAATTGTAGCTTGTGAGACCGCTTGACAAAATAACGAACACGATATTACGTGCGTGCCTATTTTTGAATAAATGACATATATGATACTGTTGCATCATATCAGACATGCTTCATCAGTTTTGGATTGGATAGAGCATGACGCGCGTCTGAAAAGGAAAAGAGTTGTGGGCAGAGAATGTCAACAACGTCTCCCCAGGCGCTTGCTCCATCGGGCTTCTGCATCATTAGCTTCTGGCTCCATCTGATTCCCCGGGATCTGCGCAATAGGTGTTCTGATGTTCAGCCTTTACTGTGAAGAAGCCTGTCTGCTGCTGTACAAACACGCTCCTATAGTACACCTAGACTGTATTTTATTGCTTCGTTACGCGTGGCAACCGTTAAAACTTTGACAACTGGGTAGTTAAAGAACTATTAAACACGGTAAAATGTAAACATTCTTAAATAAAACAGACAAACATCTTAAATGAAATAGACTGATATTAGTAAATGATCGTTTGTACTCGCTGCGATCAAGTGCCCATATTTAGCATACGTGATACACAGTACCCAGAGGAACACGATAATGGACTAAACCTGTTATAAAGGAAGCACAGTTTGTGATGGGGATTCGCGTGATCCAGATTGACGTATACCCAGAGCAGAGCTCAGCACCATTTGTAGAGCTCACGTGTTAGGATAAGCTGCTTTTCAAATACTAACCCGGCAACTGAAGCCTCCCAGCCTCCCCAGTAACCCTTCTTCACTGCAGGTGAGTCATGTTAGCTTACCCTTAAAGCTGCCGGGCTGTGACGGTCTGCGCTGTAATTAACGATAATTTGCAGGTTGTGGCGGAGGAGAGTTCTGGGTAATTTGTTGTCGGCTGATGTGGAATTTGTCTGATTGATACTCAGACGGCCGCTCTCTGTAATGATGGGAGTAATTTTACTCCGTGACCGATCTATACCTGTATCAGTTACTCCACAGACGTCGGCTTTGCCTCTGTATGTCGGTAATGTGTCGGGATCAGCTGAATGAGAGTGCTATGATTGGAGAAACGTGTTAATGGAATGTCTGAGCCAGGTTTCGCCGTGTGTTATATGGTGCACAGCTGTGCAGACATATCGATTTTATATCGATCATGAGTTAAAACATCGCATATCGATCAACGTAATAGATAGAAAACTGATTTCGTATCTCGCTTAGCATCAATACCTATTTACCTGACGCCTCATTTGCCACGCAGTCCATAACCAGTGTTACATATAATACAAATTTGATACAATCAGCGATGATTTGAAGGTGATACTCTCAGCATGTTACATCTCCCTCAGGATGCTACATGTCAGATTGAGCTGATGGTTGGATAATTACTGGAGCTACCAGCAACAGATGAGACGGGTGTCATCGATGGTTTGCAACATGATCATGAATTCATTATGCGTCATTTGCCCTGAGCGATCCCAAGGGTAAGTGCGAAGAGAAACCTTCTAGCAAGGGGGGCTGCAGCAGCGATCATGATATACAGGTAACGCCATCTTCATGTGTTAACCTCCCTAACCGTCCATAACTTTCACAAGCATCCTGTTCATATTTTATTAGCTCGTTCATTAGACAGTCGGGATAGAATACAGGTCCATTGCTATAAAGTGACACTTGCGAATGATAGAGTAGGAAATTTCACCCCCGGGTATCTGCTGCATATGCCACTGAAAATACCAGATACTTAGTCTACCGCTTTAAGCTAGCATGTTCTCTGATGACAATTTGCTCGAGCAATTTTTTCTATGGATGGATGCAAACAAGAATAAGGTATATGTACATGCATATTGTGAGGTCGAGTTTGGTAAATGTGGTCTCAACACGCATGAATTGGCAGCGGCGATGGGAAGTATGAGCATGATTCATTCACCCAGCACGGCTTGCCGCAGATTATATGTCATACGGGGAATAAATCGGGGGACAAACGCTGCTTGAAATATGAAATATTTAGTCGCGGTGTTATTTACTTGTGCATTGCATCGGCTTAGAATTATGAGGGTTATGAATATCTCCTCTGCCCATTACCAACTCATTCAAGCAACTAGACAAAATAAATCACATCCATCTGCATGCATTATAGTCTCTCCTATATGCTGCCAGTATAAGATATAGCGACCATGGCTGTCTTTATGTATGAATAGCAGGGATGGGCGAGCCCATTATGAGGTATCACATTTGGCTGCCGAATAAATGATGGGACGATCTGACCTCGAGGGTTATCTGGTGACCTCAATTGTTCTTTGCCAGCCGTGACCAAGGCCATTATCGGGTTGCCCTTAATGGTGATGGTGTTACAAGGGAAACCGCAGGGGATATAGCTGTTATTAGCTCTCCGGTTGTTGGCTAATGGCAAATCAGCAAAGAATTTGACATTTCAAGGATCTTAGCTTGTTGGCGGTAAACCTGTGCCCCCAATCGTAAGCCAAATCACTGCCATTCAAATGGAAATCTCGACCTGCCGCATCTCTGCGCCACCCGCGGGTCGCCCATGCCACTTCCTTGGTGATTTCATCCGCGTTCCGGTAAAAGTAAAAGGTAGGCAGCTGCAGCAGCCTTAAAACATAACAAGGCATCGAGGAAATAGGTGCTTATTACCGAGTCATAGTCGGTAGAATGGGGCCATTGTAAGCGGCAGCTATTCCCTTGGCTGCCGAGGTACGGAGGCTATCACCGCGTGGGTGTTTAGAGGGGAGCTTGCCTCAGGATGGGTGACCGATGGAGCTTAGATCTTCCCGCCTTCGAGGGATGAATAAACACCAAACCCACGCTCACCTTCTACAAGAGGCTCTCTAACAAGCATGCTATTTTTTGCAGCGCAGGTCATGTTTGTGTTTCGTCGAAAAAATACAAACGATGATATTTATATACTCTTTGCCATTAGTGAACGTGTATTTGAAAGAAAAAGTGCTTGCACATTTAACTTCACTTTAGATTCGTCAATACATATGTGTACATGGAGAAATTATACGAATACTGATGTTTATGAATACGTCATGTAAATAAGTGGAAATTGCGCTTGGTCATCATGGCGTGTTCACTTCCGGTACAGGGTGAAAACCATGAGCGTTTATGGCTTGCATTATTGCTACATTGTTTCGTTTTTACAGCCCAATATTTCATGTACGATTTATTCGCACCAAGAAGCATGAAATACTTATCTCGCTGCTAAGTAGCGAGCAACAAAGCAAGAGCGGCGATATGAGATCGATTGGAAATTCGCAATTCATCTTGCACGGTGCATTATTCAGCACATTAAGGTTGTCTGTACCGTTGCTCCCACCACGATAACCTCACCCCCCTCGTCGAACGACAACCTGATTTACCGGCCATAAAAACGTACCTCCTTTTGAAGCTTCATCCGACCGGCGTACATTGTTTATAATGTAAAGTTTTCTCATCACTGCCTCCTCCGCAGCAGCCTCTCCTCGTGCCCTCTGAAGGATGCTTCATGTCTGGGAGATAAACCGAGCCCCTTTACATCCACAGGGAGCAGAAGCAACAGCAACATTGATAAATAGATGCCATGGAAGAGTAATACAACTTGAGAGTCGACTTCGTAAATAGTTCCTCCGAGGTATTCAAGATCGGAAAGTAGTAGCAATTATCTCAAATTCTCACGGTAACCCGGTATAAAACCAGTAACTATATTAAACTCAACTATATAAGTTGACTGAGACACTTTACCAATGTCTCTTCTATATACTGACCCAGCGCTTGTCTGTCTGCAGCCAATAGCACTCTTGGTTAACTTACCCCGAATCACCCGACCCACACTTTTATTACAGTCTTACAGGACAACAGCCGAATACTGCGCTGAAAATAGGGAGGTGCTTAAGTGCTGGTGTAGTGGCGATTATTTGTCTGCTTGAGGCTAAGAACAAATTATGATGTTGTGTTGGTAATGAATACAGACGGTTTCGTCTCATAATATGTGTCACCTTGTCTCCTTATACAGGACAAGGGCGGGAGCATCATCAATTACCCAAACCACATAACCACACTTGGGTCTGCTGACATTCATATGATGTCAGACAATGACTCCTAGGTTCCTTGCATTCATGGGAAATCGTGATTGGTATGGGCGGCAATTCTCTTTTTAACAGAACACGACTTCACCCACATAAAAACTCTCCCACTCTTTGCATTATTAACCACGGTGTGCCCAGAAGTGCTGGGCTTCCGGCTTTCCCGCCTCAACCAAACTGTGGAGAGCCACACAGTCCTCGCTAAATCACATTAAAACCTACTAATAGAGCTAATATGAGCAGGGTTCCTTTGTGAGTCGCACAAGGCTCTGACCAAACATTGTATTGACCTTAGGCAATTCGTAGTTATTATTGAACTATTTATGTTTCAATTCCATCCCAGCTAAAGTCTCCATTATTAGAAGTTGCGAGACTGTATAACTAGTTGCTAACCTGTAATACTGGGTTAAAGAGTGGGCCGTCCTCTGTAACTGTCAACTCCTATATTTTAATCTAACCTCCACACACGCTTTGAATCATCTCGGGAGTCGTACCATGCGCTGACCAAACATTGCGTCAACCTCATAGGCAATTTACTGAAGCTATTGCTGACCTATTGTTTTCCAATTCTATCCCAGCGAAAGTCCCCCCCCCTCCGCTCTCTGCGAGGGATGTTCGTTGCTACAATATAACCCTCGATTGGCATAAACTTTCATCTTCTATTTTTGAATCAATTCGCTACCCACGCCATAATTCAACCCCAATGATGGCTAAAATTCTTTGATCAATATCACACCAAAAATAACCATTACTTGAAGGGAATTCGATTGTGGTGTTCAAATAGTTATTGTCCGTTCTCGTTCTTTGCAAACCATTTTCATCATTTCCTGCTAGAAGTACACCCGGAACACTCTCCACTAAAGGTCAATTATACAACAATGCATATTGGAGCCTGATTTACTGCGCCCAACACAAAATCGAATCAAACTCATCAAATAACACAAAAGAGACAAGGAGGTCAGGCCCCGGAAGTCTAATCTCTCCTGAGGAGTCAATCCGACTTGACATGTGGCTTCTACCCTCCAGTTCTGGCAACCAATGGTCGCTAGCCGGGCTAAATGGTTGAACTTTCAGGATTACAAGATTCATAACTTTCTCTTGAGATGATTAACCTGAAATAGATAAGTTGAATAGTAGTGGGTAATCATATCTGTACCCCTATTATGATCTTCTTCAGGCAATTAACATTGCTTAAACCCACTGGTTCAGGATCATCTTGACAAAAACAGGGATCTTCAATGACGACGCATCAATAGGCAGAAACCTATTGTGGGAACGATAGTGGGATGGCCTTTTCACTGAAGCAACCACATCCGGCTTACCTAACATGTATAGCCGTCCAGGAGCCATTTCCCACATAAGAGAGGATGCATGTCCAATCTAGAGCGTCCTACCGTTTAGTTGCCCCAATTGATTTAGACGCGGGGCTTACAAATGGTACACAAATTCGATTTACAATACCCTCTCTCTTTAACCAAGGTATATGATATATATTTATTATTGCTACAGAGGGAAAGCCCACGGAATCTTTTTAGTAGTCTCCACTATTATTAAATTGTCCCATTGATTTACAGCCCGACTAAAAATCCCTTGGTAATTGCTTTTCCAAAATATACAGGAGCAGAATAAGCTGGACTTGAGCCCTTCCATATTTCTTCTTGAAAAATTCGAAATATCATCAATAACGTCCAGACACGTTCTGAAAATAGAGACAAGCCGTTTAGCCTCGGCCGTATTAGCGCAGTGATTTCCTCTTTTCTTAATATCATATTATCTGGATTGGGACTGACAAAGTATCTCCAGACTTGTACTAAAATGAAGTTTTATATTTAATTTATAGAACATGCAGTGAAACTTTTACACTCTACGACTATATGTATCGAACTGATTTGAATATGCTGACGGGTAGGATTCGAGATTCCTGCGAATGGATAACAGAGTTAACTACTAATTAGCCATTGGTCATTAGGTGATCCTAGAAGTCACATGTTAATTTTTCGGATGCGCGCGTAGTGCGTACGAGGTGCGCGTTAATCAACCGGAAAGGTGCGTTTAAGACAACGACTGAACTGTGAAAAGCATTTAAGCCAATCTAAACTATTTGTAAGGAAAAATATTAGTCTCTTACATTAAACATGCCAAATATTTCTAACAGTCTTACCCACACCGAATAACACCGAGTTTGTCGCGCCAACACCTTGCCTATTTTGGTGGCAGAATACTTGAATGCTTGTCATACGACTATAAACTCGATCAGGTTGGCACTCAGTGCCAACTGAAGCATATTTTTATCATCCATGAAATAAAGTGTCCGTTTTTATGAATGACGGGGGGATATATGTGTGAGAAAAGACCCAGCGTTTCGAGCAATTTATACTAAAGCAGTCTGAAGAGAACAGGAATCGATAACGGGTTGTGGGTTTTTATATTGGGTCACTAGAACCCTGCCCAAAATAGTCTCCATCGGAAGTCGAATTAAAGTGTTACGAGTCCCCCATTACCTTTCATTCCCTGGATCTTTTACTCGTGTCACGACTGCACAAGTCTGCTGTTATCAATAATCACTGGTACCTGAGTACCTGAGCTTCCGGTATCACGCCTGGAAACCGGTTTTTTAACAGCTTTATACCACAGATACTCGAGGAGAGATGGATACCGGATTATCCTGGTGCACCATTCTATATCCTTTAAGTTTCCAACAAAGACTGAAGGGTTCCAACATTTCAACGTTGAATTGGCTGATTGGATTTGAAAACAATTGAATAAAACAGTTCATGACTTTCTGCTATGATATGATGTTTCATCGTGACACATCTTAAACTTGGTCCCTAGTCTTTCGTTTACTATTTGATTACAAGTTCGTCTGAGGAGCAAATGTATAGAGACACATATATATAATGCTTGCCATGTACATATTGCTTATAAAAGTCTCAGTTGTAAAATCTCTGAATCACAATCTGATTAAAACAGGCACCAGGTGGATAGAGCATTATGTGGCCAGAGGTCGACATATACATCTGGTATGAGTAAGAGGAGCTGGCATCTCGGATAGTTCGCACCGATTGATCTGACACTCCAGCTGACCCATCACGTATAATCCATATCTCGTCTGATACGCCCTCCGTTTGACATCTGTAAAGGTCGTTGATTGCCGACCACAAGAGAACACATTGATTCGTCCTGGTATGGCATCCGTCCATTGCTCGATTAAACGAGATCTGTCATATTGATGTTAGATAATCCTCCTTGATACATAGAAGTAGGCCGGGTGTCTGAGTACTTGTCACTATCAGTCGCTGGCCTGGGTTAGATCAGGTGAGACGACACGGGTTCAACCTGCCAATGCGTCTTAGACTGATGTAATCGATCTAAAGAACTGAAGAAAAGGTAGAAAGGGTGTTGCCCTTGCAAGTCACAATTTGATATTGAATAAATGTTGCTCGAATGTCCATAATCTCAAGATCCGTCTAAATTCGTTTAAATCCGTCTAAATCTGCACATGTAAAGATACGTTTTCTGATAGACATTGATCACTGTTTCTTCTCTCTGGTTTTATTAGGTCGAGATCACATTCAAACTACATCTAGTTCATATCAATGGCTCTTTCTCTTTTCATTGATTCATGCAAACTTCAGCGGGAAACAAATGTTGTTGGTAATTCTGATCCACTGTGATCACACACCCCAGTATTTGGCCACCCTTGCCGATGTGATCGCTCATCGCTAATGTGAATATCGGCAGGTTGTTTTATAGTGGCCGCGTGTAGCATAATGGCCCCGCATTTGTGCCTGCTGATAGAGGTGGCTAAGTTAGACACTCGCTGTCACACACCGACTCCCCCTCTGCAGACGCGAGCACTGAGTCTTCTCTGTCCCCGCCGACACAAGAGCAGCGCAGACTCTACAGGAGCTACATTCCTCAATCTGTCTCTGAGCCAAGAGGGACATTGACTTACTCAGATAACAGTGGGAGGCTGCATACTCGAGTAGAACCATCACAGTGTGGGATGTACGCTGTTTAATGCACGCTGTGAGTTCTGCCTTAATTCGCAGCGTCCCGGACAATTCTGTAAGTGTTGTGCCCAGGGACCTATAGTTGATAAAGCTTGTTTCAGTGGTTGGATACGAATGTCTGTACGCCAGGATTAGCCTGATCCTCGTTGGCGGATTATGACGACGGAAACCAGCACAGTGGCCCTACTTCAATATACGAGAAAGCAACATTGTCGATAAACTGTATGATATAGGCATATACGGGAACCTGTAATCAGGCTGACAGGTGAGTCTTATGTCATGTTGGTTAGTACTAGGAGTACCCAGTCCATCTTGTGAAATGGGCACGCCATTAGTAGAGAGTTGGCTCAAGCGTTATGTGTCACCTATACTGATGTACGAGCGGTGTTATTATACACCAGGGACCTTGCTGCAGCGTCTCTCCTTCAGCCCCTCTCCCTGCCTCTTCTGAATTCCCGGTACCAGTACCCCACAGACGTGCGATTTGCTGTATCCTGATAAGCCTCTTCATACCAATAATCAGCTCAGTAGAAAGAGTGTTATGAATAGTAGAGCGGTATTGAGAATTAAACACGTGCATTTGTTTTTCTGCTGAAATCTGTGATAGCTGAATGCTACATTGATGATTGGGCGCACAGCTGTGTGCTTGTCGTGTAGCAGGTATCTAACCGACTATACATGTATGAGTTAACGCTGGATTAACATTGAACGGTTCATGTCAATACGGAAGTGTTACTACATTATTTTAGGTCAGATTTTTTTCCGGCAAGTACATGCAGAGTTAACACATAACATGAATTTAAAGAATGAATCAAGTATTAAAGTGATATGTTATCGTATGTGCTTCGTTGTCCTTCTGAGGTCTCTCAAAGTTGTGATGCTCATTAACACTTAGCAATGGGTTGCCATTGTGTAGCACGCATTATGTTCATGAATTTATAATGTATTAGTTGAATTCATAACAACCTGGCTTTGTCGCCTGCCATATTTCCTCTGTTCCTGATGCCATGTGTGTGTATCTAAATACCCCATGCGTCTGGCGACTGAGCTGGAGAGGTTCGCACCGGCAGATGTATGTGTCACCGAACTGGGCCAATTTACTCATTATCTTCACTGACGCCGATATCACAGCCGGTGACAGAGTAAGTGCAGAGTAAGTCCGAGCGAGGTTTAGATCTAAGTCAGCCTCTATTTTTGTCTATTATTCTGCGAGTGCTCGAGAGCCCGCGGTACTCCAGCTGACAGAATCGTGGTCTGCCAATGATTGTCTCGCTGTACAGAGTTGGCTCAGTTTTTCCCCTTATATGTGAGCTAGCCTGGTAACTGCCTCTTCCACTTTTTAAGCAGTCCATCGTTTAAGAGCAAATACGGCACATTGAGTCCGGCATTGATTGGACGACCTTGTAAAGGCGAGCTTACCCTGTCTATACTTTACACAAGGTGTATATCAAACCGAAAACTCGTGGCTGGAGACATTATGGGCAGCAGGCACGAGGGTATGATAGTAGGAGACCCGAGGTACGCTAACCAAGAGCTCCCAGACTAAAGTGTAGTACTCCGGCCTTTCGTGCAACACCCCATGTAGCTCCTGGTCGTATCGTGCAGTCTGCAGGCGATGTCATGTAAAGAGAAGGAAACAAGCTACCGGGCTTGTTCAGGGAATTCTAGTCCTCCATAGGTTTGTTTGAGCCTGCGCGAAAGGTCAATGGTATGAGAGGATGAAGGTGGCTGGTCTAGGGTTCAATAATATCCAGGAACCCATGTAAAGGAAAACGGCGACTCAGAAGCTAGACGGAAATGTGTATTGCAACATATTCAAGATACATGGGTTAATTGCCTATCCCCTTTAATTATGAATGTTGATTTTGTATCAGGCAAACATTTGTATATATTTCTTCAATTATATTTTTCCAAGAACATGAGTAAATGCAGACGTATGCATACATTTATTTGAACATTAACGTTTATTTACGAATTAATTATTGGAATAATAATGCAATTTTCCACAGGCACAGTGAAATCAGAGTTCCGACGCAAGCACATATTGATTAGTTAGATTACACATTAAAATATTCTCACTGAGATTTCTGAGCTGCTTCAATGTGTGGCCCTTTTCTCCCCACATCAGATGTAGCAGGTCTTGCTTGAGCCGGCAGAGGTGCTAGATTAATGACTGTGTATAACCGTATTGACGGAGAGAGGACCGCATTGTAAGCTGAAAAGAGGCCAAGGCTGCTGTTTATTAGCTGGAACTCGCCATGAATTATGATTCGAACTACCGTCGCGTGGTCAGGAAGCTTTGTGATGATGATGAATTAATCCGGGAACGTTGTGTATGAGATCTGGTAGGTTGAAGCATTACGGGTCAAATCATCTATTCTGGGCCACCATGCCACTTGTTATCAGATGGGTTCTCTTATAATGCTAGTTAAGAAGCATGTAGTAAACTCAAATTTTCAGTTTGTGTAGGGATCTGGTAAGATGAAGTAATAGGGGTCACTGCTAGGTCAAGCTCATTTTTAAATCGGCCAGCATGCACTTTTTTATCATGCGAATTCACTCATTGATCTTGGTTAAGGCGGGTACAAAGCCTAATTAGAACATTTGTCGTTCTGATTTTGAGTTGCTGATTTATTACTCTGAAATACACCCGAATTTAGTTGTTTAATAGTTGAATCAAACTTACATTGAGCAAATCGGGCTGAGCTACATCGGATATCATTTGGTTTACTGACGCAATTCAGTATCCCCGAGGAATGGTTCGTAAACCTGGTAATCAGATTGTGGCATCATCGACCGCTTTACACAAATGATATCATATGAGAATCAACAAGATTTCCGCAGCTTTCGAAATGAAAACGCACACAAGTCTGCAGCTACACTGGTGGTTACACTGCCGTTCTCGCAATACACATGAAATCTATAACTGTACATGTGAAATGAGTTAGGACACCCCAGTTCCATTACCCGAAATTAAATGTATGGTATAGCACCGTTTTCCCAAACGGGCATCACAATAGTGAATGTAATCTCAGATGATGATAAGGATTGGTTAATGGGTTCCTTCGTCTCCTGTGAAGCTCATGGTCTGCTGGACTAACGGCCCCCTGGTTGTCAGTAAATCACCACAGGATATTTCCCGCCAGGGGCGCAGTGTACGGCTGACTGACCCCTGGATACTCGCTATAACGCGGTCAAACGTCAACGTAGCTCAAATAACTGATATCTGTCTTCAGGGGAATGAAACACCTTCAAACAAATGGACATTATTTTGTCTTGCGTTGAAATGATCATTTAATCTATTCAGTAATTACTGGAGAATTCAAGTCTGCATGCACCAAGAAGGCCGTATCACACAGCTGGAAGACGACACTAATTTAGTTATCAGCTGCATGCTTTAGTTCAGGCCAAACCAATTAAGCCCGTCAGCCCCTTAAACAGGAACGTGTAGTGAATGAAGTTGGGGTAAATTCGTGATTCTTCCGTCTCTAACTGCGAGGTTTAACTCGGCTTTAATGACCAGCACATGTCCCGATTTAGAATGTAATCCCCAAATCATTATAGGAAACATCGGACACAGGACGGCTGTTTGCCGGGTTGTGCACATACTTCGGTCATGCGGTTAAACGGCTGCCTTTAATGAGAAACTTATCTCTCTCTCTCTCTATTCGTTAAACTTGGTTTCACCAGATCCGATCAATAACGGCCGTATTTCCTCATTAAAGTGCAACCACCAAAGGAAGACAAATGGCCATGAAAACAAATAAGCAGTGGCCTGAATCCTTTTTGTTGGCGGCTAGGACAGTAGACTTCTACGCTTAGAAGATTAATCTATTGTAGATTCGAGCTGCACATTATCGATATTAAACAACCCAGTAAATTGTTCCATCCGGCGAGTGATGACAAATAAATGATGTTATTTGATACTGGTATGACGGTTGTTGAGATTTTAATGCTTGACCCAAACCAACCGAAACAGTTTCAGAATTTACGTTCACTCATTTGTGCACAATAATTTTATTCATCACAGTAATTATTCATAACCTTCTGCTTGACGTTTGTTTGATATAATCTAGGAAAATCATATTTGACAATTAAAAGGCTCACTTTGTCATGCATGTGCTTGGAGTAAGACTGATCTCTCTTTATTCTGCCCATTTAAAGAGCAAATATTGGTAAATGCATCTGGATCGTGCTCGGCATATTGTTTATCCTGTGTCTTCGCAGAGTAAAATGTTTTAGCTCAGGCATTGTTTTTCTCTTACGAGCTCGACTGCTAATCAGAGCGAAAACGCGAGCATCTTGTAAAACCTGGTGTATGTACATGCGGTAATACTGAGAAATGTTGTATTTATCCTGCGCCAACTTGTCCTCATTAGTACCCACCATGATGGCTTTTGTCACGAGAATAAAGATTGTGATTGGTGATGTAATTGAAACGAGGCATGTTAGCAATCAATTGGCATGGCACCTGCCAAGTTGTGATTTGTTGTCTACACATATGAGTCGACTCTCGACCATTTTCATTTAAATATTCATATCATGAGGATCTCAAGCCGGATTTACCAGATCTATCTATCTCTCTCTCTATATATATATATATAATGTACACTACATTGAAATGTGGAATACAGCATTAACATAATGTGTTATCAAATTGGGACTATACTTAAGTGATTTATTCAAATTTAGATGGTTGCCACTTTTACTAAGGTGGTACATGTTTGTCTCGTCATTTTCCAACTTCAACGTTATGTACATACCATCGAACAACCCGCAGTCACACACAGGATCACCACATCCTTCATTGTTATTTCTGTCCTCACCTCTCACTAGCTGAGACTGTGATATACCATGCTGTAGATATAGAAATTCCATGGCTGATTAGTTGTCAAGTGATAAGAAAACCTAACACTGATGAACCCCTTCCACACCAGCACATAGACAGAGTGTGCTGTCTGATTGTCCCCGGACTCTTCTCTCTTGTCACGTGTTGCTGTTATAGTCTCAGTGTTTGTTAGTT
>JAXGGS010148974.1:0-18113 GCA_035585475.1 Armandia brevis
TATATGTGTTATATGTGTTATATGTGTTATATGTGTTATATGTGTTATATGTGTTATATGTGTTATATGTGTTATATTTGATATTTGATATTTGTTTATTTACTAAGCAATCGCTTGTCAGTATGAGCAATACAGA
Organism: Armandia brevis; assembly: GCA_035585475.1. Taxonomy (NCBI): domain Eukaryota; kingdom Metazoa; phylum Annelida; class Polychaeta; family Opheliidae; genus Armandia; species Armandia brevis. The sequence goes on from JAXGGS010148974.1 coordinate 137, forward strand.
TGTGGAATTGCTGACATAGTATATAGTGTGTAAAATGTTTAATGTGAAAAGTTAATAAATGATTAATACACACATACAATTTGTGTGTTTGCAAACAATTGTTACATTGTTGATTAATTGTTAACTTAAATGAAATAAAAAGTGTTACGTGTAATAAAAGTGGTAAATTATAGTAAATAAACATAGTATTAATATATAGTAATTGATAGTGAGATATATAGTAATAATGAGATAATGATAGTAATGAGATATCACGGCATGTATAATATTACTTTGCGAATGTTTGTAGCCGTTTAGTACGCCGGTGATATACTTCTATTGGTTACTACTAATGTTGCCGCTCGCAATTCTGTTAGGCGAGCAAAGTTATACTGGAAATTTAGTGGCACAGTGTATTTTAACTTTAGCGATTGTCTTAGGAACGTGCACATCTTGTTCAGGGATCTGTCATCTAGGCTGGCCAGCCATCTTGATATATCGTCTATACGTCTCAGCTCGTTCAGTTCTCGTCTGAAGTGGTTGTCGGCTATACTACTGACCATTGCACATGGTCCCAACAGGTGTCTCTCGTCATCGATGAGGCCACAGAATGTGCAGAGGCGGAACTCGGGAGTTATGCGTGGTGCCGCCCAGCTTCCTGTTTCAACCAAGAGGCGATGGTTTCGGGTAAGGAAGCGTATCAGGGTTTTCTTGTTAGTCCAGCATATCTTTGACTTTAGATACGCCGGTATTACTCCGCCTTTCACGTCAATCTTCAGGGTGTTAAAGAAGATGGCTTTTCTAGAGCCGTTTAGTTTGACAGCCATTTCTTTGCGCGTTTTCTGGAAGCAGTTTTTCCTGAACTTATTCACTGTTTCCGACTTTATTATGGTTGGGCGATCATAATAGTCCTGCATGTCGTAGTCTTTTAGTAGTTTCTTCACTCTGTAGGTCCAGCTGGATTGGTGATTTATGTGGCGTGTCACTGCGAAGACTTTCTGCGACAGTTTGTCTGATTTCCCGGTTATCAGGTCAGCCCAATATCTCACCACATGTACTGCTCTCACACAATACAGCGGCACTCTTCCGGTTATCGCGTAAACCATTTCACTCATGGTTGATTTCTTCACGCCCGTGATTTCTTTCAGGAATTTTAAGTGGATTCGTTCTAGGGTTTGGCATCTGAGATAACCCCACAATTCGGCAGCATACGAGATCACAGGTACTACTAATTTATCGAAAAGTCTGATATGTTGTTGAATTCCAAAGCCATATTTATAGGAGTATCGTTTATATGCTTGAATAGCTTTGACTGCTTTCTTTTCTAGGTTCCGTATGTGCTCATCCCAAGTACCGTCGCCAGAGAACCACACGCCAAGGTAGCAAAACGAGGTGAGTGTCTCAATCGATTTTCCCTTGTATCTAACGATCACGTGCGGCTGTAACGTCTTCTCTCCAAAAACTATAGTTTTTGTCTTGTCAACGTTTACCGTCAATAGCCATTTGTCGCAGTACTCAGACAAGATATCCATCCCTCTTTGCAGGCCCTCCACCGTACTACTCAGGATGCAGGCGTCGTCAGCGTACATTAAAAGGAAGATCCTGAGGTAGTCTAGCACCACTGCGTCTGACTCGAAGTCTGGGTCGTCTATGAGGTGAGTCTGCAGGTCGTTGATAAAGATGGCGAACAATAGTGGCGATAACGTCTCTCCCTGCTTAGTGCCGATGTTTATGAGAAAGCTGTCTCCGAGTAATCGCTTGTTTCCTTTTACTTTTCCAGACATGTCTTGGTACATATCATGGATGATGGAGAAGACCTTGCCCTTTAGCCCTAACTGCAGCAGCTTTGTCCAAAGACAGGTATGGTTGATCAAATCAAATGCTTTACTGTAGTCGATGAATGTGCAGTAGAGTTCGGTTTTTAGCTGTTTTGCGCGGTTGATTAACTGGTATAAGATAAAGGCGTTATCCACCGTACTATGGTGTTTGCGAAACCCTGCTTGTCCTTCAAAAATTAGCCTGTTATCTTCGGTCCACTTCTGTAGTCTAGCGTTAATCAGCCGGGTAAACAGTTTCGCGATACTGTCAATTAACGATATTCCCCTGAAATTTGTTGGTAAGGTTTTGTCTCCTTTCTTGTAGAGCGGGAGAATGTGGCTCACTTTCCACTGGGACGGAAAATGCCCGGACGCCAGAATGTCGTTAAAAAGGGTAAGTAGTTGGCTGTGTGTATCATTGAGGAATTTCCATGCCTCGTATGGAATGCCGTCAGGCCCTGCCGATTTCTGTAGTTTACATTGACTGAGAGCCTTGCATAGTTCTGTAGCTGTAAAAGGCGAGTCCATTTCTTCCATCGTTTCAGGGTCATCCAAGTAGTGTCGGACAAATTCTTTAAACTCCTCGTCGGCTTCATCTACGTTGTCTTTGCTGGTATGTAAATTCGCGAAGTGCTTGCTGAATTTCTCCAAATCGATGTCGTCATACTTTTGCCTCATTACGCCTTTCAAAAGTTTCCAGTAGAGTCGCGCATTGTTTTTTTCCGCATTTAATATTTCTTCTGTTTTCTTTTCCCTCAGTTCCTGTCTGGAGATCCTTGCCGCGCGGGTGAAGGTATTTCTCGCCGTAACCATCGCCTCACGATTATCGTCTGAATCGTGAGCGCGATAGATGTTGGCCCGATGGAGGAAATTTGCGCGAAGTAGTAGTACGGTCTCTGTCATCCATTCAGGTATGTTAAAGTTCTTGTTGAGCGATTCTGTTGGGTTTTCTTGTACATCATTGGCGTCCTGTATCAGATCATAAATAGTGTTGCAATAGCTTTCCGTTTTCTCATCAATTGATTTTTCTGAGTTTGCGAGGATCTCGTTCAAGAGTGTGCAGTTGGTGTTCATTGCCTCGTTGTAAGACTTTTCCAATTTATCTTCCCATACTAATTTCTTTTTTGCTTTGTCCTTAGATGACGGCGCTACTTCTACTGGGCGTGTGAAGATGAAGTCTATACTCCAGGATAGTGGCCTGTGGTCTGAGTTGGTCGTGTCTTCGCCGATTTCGAATTCAGTACAATTCTCTAGAGTCGCGTCGCTCAGCAGTACGTAGTCCACGACGCTGATCCCTTTCTTTGACACAAGAGTGGATTTGCCGATCTTAGAGTCTCTCCCAGTGCGTCCGTTCAAGATGCGTAGCGCGTATGTCTCACAAAAGTCAAGAAGGTCATGACCTCTGCTGTCAACAGTTTTATCCTTGGAGGTTCGTGGAATGGGACGCATGACTGAGAAATTTTCTTCCACCGGGAGGAACTGGTTACCCTCAGGACGTGCGCCTTCCGATCGTGAGCCGGTATGAGCATTGAAGTCTGTGAACATTACTATCGTGACGTCATCACCGTATGTATCCATGATACGTGCGGAGGCTCGTTCCAGTTGTACCACCGCGTCTACACTCTCAGAATAACACAGGTTGCCGATGGGCGGGATGTAGACTGCTGCGACGATGACCGGTTTGTTTTTGACGGAGCTGATAGATGGAAGTAGTATCCATAGGCTGAAGTTGTCCCTGTGTATGATGCGCGCATCTGTTGCCAGTGTGTCCCGAACGTATATACAAGTGCCCCCAGAGGGTTTTCTTGCAGCTTTAGTCCTCTTTCTTCGGTGAGAGATGAATTCACTATATCCCGGGAAGTCATAGGTAATTTCTTCGGTGCTCCACGTTTCAACGAATGCAAAAATGTCAGTTTTCTTTACGACAGTCGCCACATCTGGGTCATCAAGTTTGCAATAGGAGGCGCCACAGAGGCCGCGTATGTTCCATCCGCCGAATTTTATTGGTATGGTCTCAGGAGGGTCAGTTGTGGGAGTCAGTGCAGGCGGGTGTGATGAAGTAGTATTCAGCTGATAGAAGTTTCCAAAAGAGGCGTTATTTAGGTTTCGGTTGAGATTCGTCAGGATGGTATCTATCATGGGCCCTGGTTGGTCCTAATCTTGATTAGCTGCGTCTTCAGTACCTTCCGTCACAGTACGATTTGCGGGAGTGCGTGTATCTGAGGTTACTACTACACCCTTGGCCACTTTAACGCGGGTTGGCATCCTCTGATCTTTAGTATGGAGGGAGCGTTTTATTCCAGCCATAGCACTTCGGAGATTGAGAGGGATGTAGTCTGGGTTGGATTCGTGAATTTTGAGGCAGATTATCCGGATGTCTTCATTCTCTTTCTCTAAGCTGTCAGGAGTGAGGGTTTTCATATAGTCAAAGATTGACGTTTCTTCCTCGTCTTCATCCTCTTCCATGGCGGGCTCATCATGGGTGTCAGGTCTAGTATTCTCCTTATCCGCGTGTCTATTTATGATGGGGCTGCTTGTGCCTGCGGGAGGAGTATGGAAGCCTGGGTTGCGAGGTTGGTGCTGGTCACTGTAGTTCAGATTATTACTAATCGGAGCGGACTGATTATAGGTAGTGCCAGACATCACCTGACTGCCGTGAGGCTGTTGTGCTGAACCGTTAGAGTAATGCTGCTGCTGCCAGCCAAAGTTCTGATTAATCATGTGAGCTTGCACGGGGGTGAGAGGGTCTTGCTGTCTTGGGAACTGTGGTCTGGGCAGGTTGGGGAACTGCGAGGGAGAGGGCTGGAAGTGCGCTTGTGGTCTCCAGTTGGACATGGTCACTTGACGGTGATATGGGTGCGCTCGTCCCTGCTGCTGCGGGTGTTGCTGCTGACGTTGACCAGACATGTTGAGCTGCTGGATATTCTGCAAATTAATATCGGTACAGATTAGGTCAGGGTTCGTAACCGGGGCTGGGCGTTGAGTTGGGTAATTAGCCTGCATGGGAGGGAGGTCGGGAAGATGTATCTTTGATGCCAGGTTACCAAAGTCATCAATATCGTCAAGTACACAGAACTCAATTTCACGATACATAAAGTCTTTTTCTGTGTTGACGCGTGCAGCATTTCGCTCGTCCCTGGTTTTTTTCATTTCATCAGGTAAGAAACGTTTGATCAGGTCCTCGTCATTAACCATGTGCATATCAGTTCGAGAGGGGAGGTTCATATCGATATCGTGGCGCTTGTTGTAGCCGGGGAAGCTGTCCCAAAGTAGAACCCACGGCTCATTGCTTTGCTTTCGGTGAAATAGTCTCGCGGGCCATTCTACTTTGGCGAGCTCATCGCGTTTGATAAAGTGATCTACCCAGTTATATAGGACGGCCCTGGCAATGCGGAATTCAGGTGGGAGATCGCGGGTCACTTCCTTCATTAATTTCTTCTTCTTAGCTTCGGCGAAAACGTTATGGAGATCCCCAGCATATTGAAATTTAGCAAGGACGGGGCGTTTTGAGTTATTCATGGACCCAGTGCGTTTTATTTCAGTGAAGTTGAGGCCCAGAGTAATATCGTACGGGACGCCTACGCGATCTACTAGGTATTGACGCAGATTATCGTCCACCTTGCGAAAATCTTCTGACTCATCGTAAAAAGTCGGGACGGAGTGAAAAATCAAAGATAGCTTACGTTGTTCGACGTCAAGTTCAATTATCTTATATCTCAATTGCTGGGTAATAGTTTCAACCTCACTTAAACGTGCGTCCTGCTGGATTACCGCTACCCGATTCGTTTTAATGGCCGAATGATTCACGTGTACTGCTTTGTGAACTCGCGTATTCCAGTTGGTGAGCTGTTCACAAAGTTCATTATGTCGGACTTGGCCATTATAATCAACTCGCGCTATGCTATCCATCACTGCTTTTTCAACTCGTATTGTAGAGAGTGCAATCTTTTCGGTCTCCATTGTTAGCTGACTGAATAGGTGATTGATACTGCTTGTGTTTACATCATTATCCGCCATTGATTGATCGATTCCTCTTTCCATCGCGATAATTGTTTCAGGTGAATCCTTGGTGTCCTGTTTTTTGGCGGTTTGTATTCCTTGGGGGCTTATACTTGTGTCCAGTGACAATTCTCGCTTTTTGGGGGCTTGCAAACCTTCGTTAATTGCTATATTTTTCTCACTGATCTCAGGGGTGTTTGCCGCCATTGAAGTAGTAGTAGGATATACATGTTTAGAAAGAGAGGGAGGAGTTTAATTTGATCTGCACTCTGGTGACATTTCGTCAAGGACTTGGATTCCCTGGCGTCGCCGAATATGTACATGTAGATTTTGTACATTGACGTGTAAGCGCCGGGAAAGTTGTGCCGGACTTGCGCCTCGGTTACCGGACGGACGGGTACTGCCGCCCGGATCCAGACAGATAGCGCGGGACATTCCAGCCAGCATCGAATCGATTCGCGCGGTTTTTGTGAGCGCCGAGGCCAGTGCTGGGCTCACTGCTCCTTCTCCCTCCGAGCCAGACGTCACATTCTATAGTGGAGGACTTCACATTTTATACCGCATCAAGGGGACACAGTCTAGAGGCGGACTTCACATTTTATACCGCATCAAGGGGACACATTCTAGTGGAGGACTTCACATTTTATACCGCATCAAGGGGACACAATCTAGAGGCGGACTTCCTGTGATTGTGAATCAAGCCCTCGGAATTCACGCGTTATATCGACAGGATATGCGCAAGTGCGGGGCTTCCTGGAACGATTCTCACACCCCCAGCCCTGTCGCGAAGTGCCCGTCTCTGTGTGACAGCCGCGGAGGATACTAGCTGTCGCTCCTCCTGGAGACTCCAGCTGCCGAGAACCGCTGCCGGATACCATGCCGGGAAGTGTCAGAGCCGCCCGGAACAGCCGGCCGACAACCGCGCTGCTGCTCAGAGGGTAGGTGCCATCGCTGCCGTACCAAACATACCGCTTCTTTTATTGTGTTGCTAGGCAACGTGTCCGGTCTGGATGTCGAAATGAACGTGAAAATTCCCGGCGTCCATGGTGGCGAGGAAGCGACTTGTCTCCTACATTTGTGCTTGGTGTTTGATTTTGCGGACATGTCTTTTATTTGATTTTCCCTGTCCGGGTGACGACATTTACTCGCTGCTCGCATCTGTCACCGGTTCTCCCCCCGCCTTGATTAGATATTAACGCGATCGGCGGCGGGAATTGTAAATACCGCGGTGGTTTTATGATCGAGCGTTCACGATCTGCGGCGGCGAGACGGCGGCGGCGGATCGAATTTCACCGCCAGCCGCGCAATTATCGTAATTATGATTTTTCTCTGTGAAATGCTGATGGGTTTTTATTTGCATGCTGGTGTATCCACATGCGTGTCCATATGCTGCTGGTATCGATTGATCCGAGCTATTCTCGCTCACATCGCGATGCTGGATAATTTACTGTGAGTAAAACTGAGTGATTTTTGTAACATCTGTTGCTGCAGTTCGCCACCAGTTCTGTTGATCCACGCCTCGGTTATTCTCTCACTCCCGCATCACCGCCCTGGAAAGTGGAAACTGAGGCGCATATCTCAGCAAACATGATCGGAACGTTCTGTTTCCTACATGAATAATACAGTGGTTTCTCGATATAACGCTGGTAGCGGGGGACAATCGCGTTATATCGAGACATCTCGTATTCCCACGGGTGGCCTTTGATTCGCATTATAGAGATCAGTAGTTGGTTATCTGAAAATGGGAGGCACCGCAATTCTGCGTTATATATCGCTTTATCTTTATACTGTTCGACATCACAGGTTTTACACCGACCATAAGTTAACGTTGCATACAAGGCAACCTCCCCGCATAGCCCTGACCGTTCTGATATACATGTACATAAATGTAGTTATGTTGGGCTGTTAGGTATACATCAATAGTAGATCAGGGGTTCTACCATTGTATACATTTATAGAGAGTATGGAATATATACCAGTAGGTTAATCTTGTACAAAGCAGTAATGAGGGTAAAACTTCTTACTAGTTGTACAGACTGGGGAGAATATTTTCAGTAAGATGCAGAGGTCAGTTACTAATGGGTTGGACACGTGTTATCGCCGGTGCTAGGTTACCATGGATACTGTAACCGTAGCCCGCTTGTTTCCTCATCTGTGTAGCATCATCTGCAGCCGTCCCTCAAGTGAGATGGTTCTCTTTAAATACCGCTCTTCAGAAGCCAGATTTGGTACCAGTCACCTTTAGTTATATTCGAGGTTGAGGTAAAGTTGAATAGGATGGTGAGATATTGGTGAACTACCCCCGTTTATGTTACCACGTGCTGGCATCGGCCGGCGGGCAGCGTACACTGGGGGGATCAGCCCGGGGGAGGGGAGAGACAGGCCTGGACCTGTCCACAGCTGGTCCTGCCCCCTCCCTCACCTCTGACACGCACGTGCGTGTGCTATACCCGGCTCTCGCATCATATCACACTACAGCAGCACCGGGGCTTTGTCTCCCTACTACAATGATACAGCAGCAGCGCTGGGCTGTTCAAGTTGACACTAACATGTATACCGGGTAGTTCTAGTCCCTCCATTGTTGGCATCATCCCGAGCATTAATCTAATAGTCCGCATCTCCATGGTATCCGGGGATTGCGTGTGAAATGACCAGGTTTAAGATATGGACATACACGTACATGGATTTCTGTAACTGCCCTAATGACCACCACCGTGACCCGTGTCAATCTTCTCACGGCCCCTGGATACCTGCTTGTTACCACGGCAACTTCTCACCTGTGATTAGATCTCTGCACGTTGCCACGGTAACCAGTGCACGCTCATCATATCACGTGTTTACCTGTCCTGTGTAGTTACAGGTAGCTAACAACTCACCTGTGATTAGATCTCTGCACGTTACCACGGTAACCAGTACAGGTAGCTAATGACTTACCTGTAATTAGATTTAATGAGAATCAATTACACCTGCGCCACCAGTGGATTGGTTGTTTATTCCGCTGATTTATTTGTTTATTAAGTTTTACCGGTGTCGCACCTGTGACAACGACTCACCTGGACTGATTAGCTCTACCTGGACTGATTGCCTCTCACCTGGACCTGTGCCTCAGGTGTGGTGCCGGCGGGGCAGGGTTAATCAGATAAAGTTTGTGGTTGAGGGAAGCGGCTCTTTGTGGTTAATCTGCCGCGGGATATACAGCGGTGAACTCATCATCAGGCCACAACTACGTCATCATCATCATCAGGCCACAACTACGTCATCATCATCATCAGGCCACAACTACGTCATCATCATCATCAGGCCACAATTACGTCATCATCGTCATCATCATCGTCATCATTACACGGACGTCATCGTCATTAGCACGTCATCATGTCCGATGATAGTCAAACCGACCACGGGAGGATAGCGCTTAAAAGAAGGTATTTCCGGGGAGATTTTCAAACTTCACGTTTAACAATACACCGCCTATGGATGTAGATTACAAACTGAAAATGAAATCAAACTTGTAGAGAACTAAATCAAACTTGTAGCGAACTTATATGAAGTGCGTGTAATTTGTGGTGCGTGAAGGGCTGACATGCCGAGATATCTGGTTTTCGTGTTTAATGTTTTTTAATCGCTGTGAAGGTGTTTTTTATTTAAAGTGGAGAGGGCGCTTGATCGGCGGTGTATCCCCGTGGTGAGAGTCGTTCATCTGTCGCGGAGTTTAACCGGCGACCTCCGAGCGCTGTTAGATGAAAGGAGAGGAAATGATCACTGCACTCACCCCCATACACACCCTGTGTATGTTATAATAATCACATCGAGCCAACTGCGATGTTACTTTTCTTTTCATCATTGCCATGATTCGCTTGTGATTTATGCGAACTTACCCTGCTGTATTTTAAAGTGTCTGTACGGCTTCCTCCCTCCCATGTTCCCTAACTTTCCCTGATATTCCCACAATCATACAGAATTATACAGAATTATGCTCTCGATCAGCCTAATCTATGACATAAATCGTGTCGCACATTTTAATCAGAGGATATGTTGGTAGTTATATTTGGTTACAGATTAAATACTAGGTTGTCATATTTAATTTAGACCACACACTGAAATTGCACAGTGACATTCTTAGGTCATATATTCCGAGTGGTATTTAGCAATATGACGGTATGAAGTTTCTTCACACGATAACATTGCGGTTAGCTAAGCTAGCTGTTATCACACATTACGCTGACCCTCGCTATAACGCTGTTTCTTACAACGCGGTTTTCGTTATAACGCGGGTCTGCCGTGTCCACCCAATGTTATCTCTCCATAGCTCGTTATAACGCGGGTCAAAGGTCGCGCATTCGAACGCACAGGGCTCCTCGTTATATCACCCCGTTATTTCACGGTGTTGGTGCTTGTTCCCCGACACCCGCGTTATAGGGAGGGTGCACTGTACTGTGAATGTGCGTGTGATCAGAGTGTGATGCTGGGACAATGGTGCACGAGTGCTAGTGCTAAACGTGTCCGTGCTTGTCTGACATCAGCTTCTATATTACATGTACATGTCCCAGCACTTCAGCGCCTAATACCCCTGCTATAGTATATGTGCCGTGTTTCTATACCCTGCTGATATGTGCTGTAATACCAAGTACCAGTTCACATAGAGCTTGGGCTATTTCACAATCACTTGTCCAACATATGGTTGGTCCATACCTGCGCATATTAATATGTGGTGAAGAACTAAAATCGTAATAAATTTGATTTGAATTGAATTGGTGATAGCGCCACAATACGTGTGTACATGTATATGTATATATATATATATATATATATATATATATATATATATCTATATATAATTTCGCTAAGCGAAAAGTTTTGCGCCCGATTTCGCGAATTCTGGGGGGAATGGGCGGATTCTGAGTCGGCAGAATCTATTAATTTGAGGAATTGTACACAGTCGGCACATTTAAAACGTTGACAAAGTGTCAGAAAGTGGAATTTTGCGATCATTCGGAACTGGGTCACGGAACTGGGTCACACATGCGGGGCAACTGGGTCACACATGTTCGTTTGGGAAGCGGAGAGGCGGAGAGAGGGAGAAGCCGAGAGGAGAGGGAGAGTGGAGGAGAGAGGGAGAGAGGTGGAGAGAGAGGAGGAGAGGCGGAGAAGCCGAGAGGAGGAGAGAGAGAGAGAGGTGAGAGGTGAGAGAGAGAGAGGCGGATAGAGGCGGAGAAGGGGAGAGAGGCGGAGAAGGGGAGAGAGGCGGAGAAGGGGAGAGGCCAAACGGCGGAGAAGCCGAGAGGAGGAGAGGGGGAGAGGTGGGGGAGGGGGGAGGGGAGAGAGGGGTGAGCTCTTAGGGAATGGGTGTGTCAGAGGATGACTTGCTGTGTAATGCATACCGGGGGGGGGGGATCGAGAGGTCTCTGTGAATGGTTAAATTAATTAACCCCTAGGACTATCGCCAATAGTTACTAGCAATACCCGCATCGCGGGTAACGACAGCTAGTAGTAATACATTTTATAGCTAGATATCATCAACAGCCATTGCTTTTTCAAATTAGATAGGGGAGCCCGGGAGTGTACGTTAGTTAGTTACATTTTAACTTAAGTCATAAAGGTGGTTTACATTTAAGCACTAATTAATTCGCTTACATTGAACTTTAGGGGTGAGCCTAACTACAAACATTTTGTATGTTATTGTCCACTTTGAATTTCAAATTGCCTTTTGTCTCTTAGTCTCTGAATACAATGTTCAGCAACTATTATGACTGAAGCGAATAACATAGATGAACCACTGATGTAATAAGATGGAGCCCATGATCCAACCACTTCATATAACTGAGCTGAAACAAATTTATATAGACAAAGTGATACAAATTCTGAGTAAATGAATATCTCATAATGGAAACTTTACTTGATGTAGAAAAAACTCCAGTAGCGGGGTTATAGGGCATGAGGTATATAATGTGTTGTGATACTGATAAATGACCCTGGCATTCTGAACAACTTACCTGGAAATTGAAGAATCAAAATAGTTGTTCCAGCTAATACCAGATATGTAACACCCAGGGCTTGTTGAATGGATTTTACACCGACTTTATCAGTTAACAACAATACAAAGCCGATATGGAAAGGACTCATGAAGAATCCTACAAGCCCAGTCATTGCAGCTGCCATCTCATAGCGAAACATTGTCATCGGATACAGGGAGAAGGTTTCTGTCAAACAACCATCCGAATAACAGACGTCCAATCCCATCTCCGCCTCCAGATATGGATAAAAGCATCGCTCCCTGATACGCTGAAAATCCGACCTCTTTGGCATAAACAGGGAAAAGGATGAACATTACAGGATAAAATCCCACCCCTAACAAAAAGAATTCTATTACATGAACGACAAATCTAACATTACAGAATGAAGCCCGTGTCACACAATAAGATTTGCATGTAGAATGTGCTTCCTTATCTGATGCTATCACATCGGCTACCACAATTTGGTTCTGTGCGGCACCTTTCAAATGAAAACCATCGACAGTCTTGTCCATATCCGTTGAATCGTCCTTGAAACCTTTGTTGTCTTTTTCTGATATCCATTTGTCCTTATAGAAAGACGTTGGTCGCAGTAACATTGCGGCGATAAACAGATGTGCGGTCATTCCTGAGATGATCATTAATGTTCCTCTAAGACCGTACTCTTCCAGCAAGTAAGTGATCAATGGTGCTGACACAAGACTGCCGACAGAAGCAGCAGCTGTTCCAACTCCTTGAGCGAGCCCCCGTCTCTCGCTGAAGTATTGAGTTACATGCGCCATCGTTGTCGTGAACACAAATGAAAAGCCCAATCCTATGTGCCATAAATGAAATAAAAAGGGTGCAATTTAGAAACGAAAAGCAGAAACAATGATGGGTCCCATGTATATGGTTCTCATTTGATAAACATCAGGCTTTCACATTTCACTGGTATTTAAAAGATATTGATATATAGTGTAATGTCTTTTGAGACGCTTTCTGTTTACCTCTTTTTTTAAGAGACTCATAAGACAAAATGCGCATGGACTATCAGGTAAACTATTCAAGAACAAAATGTTTATTAAAATTATTTAGTTATTACCTTGCATTACAGTTATTGTTGCAAAGAGGTGTTCTACACGAGTGACAAAGGAACTCAGGAGAAATGAGCTAGTTTGTAGAAGTGCTCCCATGAACACCACTTTCCGTGCGCCAAAATGCGGGGCAATGAGACCTCCGACTGTAAAAAATATTGTCTTCATTATATTGTCATGGTGAAACTAATTATACACAATGGTGGAATATGCATGCTTCATATTCAATAATCACCTACGTCCAGATGTGCCTATACCCATCAGACCAGATACTATCCAAGCAGTGTTTCCTGGAGGACTATCAAAGTGTTCCATGTATGCTAAGTAAAATATTCCGTTACTTCTTAACATCCCCATACTAAAAAACCCCATCAAAACAAATGCTGCAAAAACAAGTGAATCATGAAGTCAATAAGATATTACCTCGAAAAAAAACATTAACCATCCTTTTTTTATGCACCCTGAAAGTACATCACTGTTTATGTTATGCCTCACTAATATCCCTTATGAGCAACCCCATAAAGAGATGAAATGTGTTGAATAGATGTTTATGGTAAGATGTAACTTTTCGAGTTAGAGTATTGACATTACGTTTGCTGACCCAAGTGTACAGGCTCCGGGCTTGAAGAATAACCACTGGCTTAGGAATAATATACATACCAAATAACACAAACCAGGCATAACCCTTGTCCAATGGCACTGTGCTCACCAAATAGCCCTTCTGATTGTCCAGTCCTTTTAAATTGACTCCTCTTTCTTGGTCATGTATCCTTCTGTTTGTTTCAGCATACGCTAGACCCGGAGATGATTGTTGCTCACAATTTGAATGTGTAACTCGTAGCAATTCCGCCATAGTCAATGTGTCGTGAAGTTAAAATGAATGAATAGCCTGTGCGAACTGACAACTTGACATAAATTGTGCACATCACATGCCCTTAACAGACACGGCAAGACATCCTAACCGTCAAGGGGTAAATTTGCTAGGAGATGGCACTACATGGCATCACCATTGATAAATGGGTGTTAGGTATTAGACTATAGATACGTACAAGTAAATATTCATGAAGTGTCATCGCACAAAACATAAAACATCTTCCGAAACTAACTAAGTGCAAACATTTATGGTGATGTATGTCGTGCATGAAAACTTAATAAACAGAAAAGTAGTCATATGTGACCGCACAAATGTACGGTTTTATGTTAACCCAAGTAACACGGGAACGTTGAGAGAATGCGCCGCACGTTGGTTTTTGTTGGGAAAAACGTTCGCAGCAAATGTTATACATATAACGTCCAAATGTCCGGGGTTTTGGGATACGGATAAATGTTCTCCCAACCCTTAACCAGCGTTCTCCCAACCCTCATTTGAACCTTTAAAACAAACCTTGAGAAGACCCATGTGCTCGAACATTTATTTTCAGTAAAATGAACTCAGTGGGAACATATATCACACATATGTATCAAAAATTGTGATTGTACGCATAGGGACTTCACATGTTTCAGCCGGACCTCCTCACCAACTATATTAAGCTAAGTCGAACTGCTCAGTATTGCATCATTGAATCACGTAATATGGTAATCCCAACCTACGAGTGCTAACACAAAGTACAGGTCCAACATTATGACTATAATTATCAAACAGGAACAATTGTCACTGCTGGATCTCCTTTTCCTAGCAAAGCGCGACTATAGCCAGGTATACAGAAATCATTAAGGAAACAACAGGATATACATTTATCACCAGCGGTAACACACACAGCTACCATACACAGCCAAATCCAACCAGCTCCAGCCAGACATGAACCAGTCAAGTATTGCTCAAAGATAAGTCTGAAATGCAATGAAAATTAAAAATTCAGAGCATAGCGTGTTTTTTGTTTAAACCGTATCATATGTGTATTAAATTAATATAACTAGCTGTTGTTACCCGCGCTGCGGGTATTGCTAGTAATTATTGGATATAATGCTCTCCCCCTCTCCCCCTCTCCCCCTCTCTGCCTCTCTCCCTCTCTGCCTCTCCCCCTCTCCCCCTCTCCGCCTCTCCGCCTCTCCGCCTCTCCGCCTTCCTCCCTCTCCCCCTCTTTCCCTCTTTCCCTCTTTCCCTCTCCCCCTCTCCCCCTCTCCCCCTCTCCCCTTCTCCCCCTCTCCCCCTCTCCCCCTCTCCCCCTCTCCTCCTCTCCTCCTCTCCGCTACACAAACGAACATGCGTGACCCAGTTTCGTGACCCAGTTACGAATGTTCGGTAAATTGTGCCCACCGGGTACAAAATCGCCAATTAACGGCTTCTGTCGACTCAGAATCCGCCGATTCAGCCCAAAACTCCCGAATTTGGGAGACAAAGTTTTCGCTTAGCGAAATTATATATAGATTGGTAAGCATACATGTAAATGTAAAGACAATGGATATAATTATCACATTCATTTGATTCATTCATTCATTGTGTGTGTCGGTGATTCAATACTTCAGTATATTAGTTACTAATGTTGAAGGAATATTCCTCTATTTAGTTGTAAGCATTGTTTGTACTTAATTACTTTTATTCAAAAAGGGAGCGTGAGCTGTTTTTAACTAGTCTAGACAAACACCACGCTTAGACAACCAGTTTTCATAAGTAAGAATCTTTTTTAATGTTTAGTGGCTTCTGTATTATGGCAATCGGTTGCCAGTGAAAGCTGCATTTCAAATCAAAATATGTTCGTTGTTAGCACTTATGCATGGATACTGAATGGCTCCTTCTCGGGCTCTGTTTCTACCCATCGCAATTTAACAATCGCATACAAATAAACTATGTAAATGCTCGCGCTGATGATGAAATTCGTGTTTAAACAGTATTAAGCAGTATAAACAGCAGTCTGAAATTTGAACCAACTCATCAAATCAGGTAACGAGCAGAGCATATATGTATAAAAATCAAATGATAGAAGGCAATGAGTGTGGTTTATGCAAACTATTGCTGCATATACAGGCTCTTGCTTGGGCTAAGTTTCGATCCTACATTAATTTTATATGTTAAAGAAGAGATCGAATCTTCTAAATTAGTGAGGTCCAGGACTAAACGTTGTTGCATCAGGTAATGCCACTTTAGTTTGTACCGACGCATAAACGTCGAGCTGGATAAAAAGCGCGGGTGATAACAGTATTCAGTGTAAACCGCCTTCATTCTCAAACAATAAGTTAGTTTAAAACATGTCACGCTGGTGTTCGTGCAACCGGATTGCGCATGGATTAAGGGGCACGGAGATATATTTAAATCAGAAAGAATCGTAATTGTGATAGGGGTTATGATCACCTATGGGAATAACTGTGCTTGTGCTTTGTGTGCCTGTTGGCGGTGAGGCGATCGATCATGCCTTTTTTTGCACAACATTTTAAACGCGCCTTTCATGTATTTTACCGCTGCGTGACGTATGACGTTGGATATGAAACATTAATGGACGGCCAGGTGATGATCCTAATCTTCAAGCTTGAAGGGGTTAAAATAAAAGTAATTCACTAATGTTTCGAGTTTTTCTGTGCGTTACGGACTTAAGTGCAGGTATAAGGAGTGCTTGAATCTATATATGTCATTTACTTGGCAGAACACTAGGTCACGCATCATGCCTTGTAAAAGCAGTCTACAATATTTGCCAAGTATAGTGTATACAAACGCGGGTATTCTATATAACATAGGCCACATTCTAAGGTCTCTATGACATCTCGAATGACAGGGCCAGATTGGAGAGCGTCATTGCCAATCTTTCAAAATACATGTAGATTTTTCACGAAAATATGATTGGTGGGGGCCCTGACCATTTTATCTTGAGATTAGTATGTTTCACGGGTAACTGCAAATACCCGAGGGAAAGCATTGTAACCGAGGGAGATAGATGTGTCTTAAGGATAAAATATATACGAACATGTACAGAAAAACATTTTCTAAACCGTTAAGGGGCAGATGCACTGCTTTAAAACCATGTGTAGTGATAATCCTCGTGAATTATGATCATATCATCCTCAAAGGTTGGTAAATTATGTCTTCATAATTTCAAGATTCGAAGTTTCCAACGTACACGTGACAAACTCCGCTGTCAAAAAACGTTCATGCATGCCATGCAGTGTTCTCCACAATAGCAGGTTACTCGCCATAAGTTATCACATCGTATCAAGTGATCCGAACAACATAGCCTGACTGATTGACTGAAGCCGATTATAACTCTTATTTAAGGTAGATTCTGTATATGCCTAAATAGAAGATCCGTCTGCCGATCTCTAGAAATAACTTAACACGAATTCAACGCCCTCCGAATCAAAGTTAAACATGATGCCCGGCGATTTCTTTCAAATGGCTCGACAACAGAGTAGATACTTTGTTTATCCCTTTTTTTGCATAAAATTATAATCTCTTAGATATGTATTGCGTTAAATCATAATAAAAACTTACATGATCGATCTTGGATCCCTCCATTGCTACCTTATACATGTATCCTATACTGTGCGTAGTAAATCAGTTCAAATTGGATCAATATGCAGCAGAAATCATATCAATAATGTTTCACAGTTGTCAACATTTATCTATGCATAATGAATTAGATAATCTCTCGCACTGACGATAAATGCCAACTATCCAACTATGTAATTTGAAATGTATCATACGTCTGAATCCTTCTTCGTGATGCTTAGTGTATCTCTTAAGCATGTACAAGGAAGTAAACATTTCATGACATAGTTTTGCCTGTTTAACGACGCTAAAATAGCGTATGAATGTTTTTTCATTTGGGCTGATGCAAAAAACAAATCAAACAGATATAAATCTGAGACGCTTGGTTGATCGTTTTAACAGAGGCCAGTAACGGGTGACAAACTCTGTCTAGACGTTATACGAATAGTCGGAACATATGATACAATGTGAATGACATCATGAGATAAATTATCTACAAACACGAATCTATCATAGAAATGTGTATGTCCATATGTTATCATTTTTGTTTAAGAGTGGTGGGATCACATGAAATTCAACTGTTCTTTGTTGCTACTTACTGTAACATAACGTGTTATACCATATGGAGTCAATCCGTAACAAAGCAGTATGTGATTAGTAGTAAAGGAACAAATCAAATGCTAG
>JAXGGS010149085.1:0-18102 GCA_035585475.1 Armandia brevis
TTTCTCGATCACTGAGTCTGAAATCCGCGTTTCTTATTAGGAAGACGTCAACAGCTTCGTCAAATATCACGAGATATCTCCAGTTCTTGGGTTGTACTAAGCGACTATTGTTGAGTGGTATAATTAACTGATTTAAAAACTTGACGACGCTTTACAAATATGCTTCTCAAATGAGTTGAATTATGCTCATTTCATAGATTTTAATGTCGAATATCTCAGCCTACACGGGATATGTGTACATGCAATGAATACGATGTTGGCTGAAGAATAGGATATGCATTGTTAGAAATGTATTGACATGTTAAATTTAAGAGATTAATGTTTGTCAATACATATATTTTAGTCTTGTATCCTAACAGTCAGCTAATTCCGATCAGTTCGATATGTATAGTCCTAGAGTGAACATTACACCCAATGTTCTATAATAAACTTTATTTTAATAAAAGAAGGAGTTACTTTGTCAGTGCTAATCCAAATAACATATTATACGCATATCCATTTAACCTATATATATCACGGTTTTGAAAATTACTGTATGCATTGTGCCTGTTTAGTTGATTTTGTGTAAGATGGGATACAACCTCATACTTTGCGAAATTGGAATATCCTGGTAATTACGATCTATCGAGTTAAAATTAGAAAATAAGAATAGACCTTCGAGCAGGTGCTCAGTCTGAAGCTAAACATGCAACCGCTCAAGTCACTTACCTCTAGAGAGCTGATGGTCGATGTAAAACTTTAAGTCATTTTGATCTTAATCATGTTGTAGGCCTATCCTACACATGTTTTACAAATCTAGTTTGTTAAAGCATTCCTATCAAGCTATCAAGATACTTATCTTACCTGGAAAATATTTGGCGCTGGTGTCAAATTTAGTGGACTACTTCGAAGGGAACATATATGCACAGATAAATACTCATCAATAATGATTTGAATCAACAATCACAAAATGATAGATTCTCTATATTAAAATGTTAACGAATGTGTAAATTAACAATCATTTTTCATATTCTGTAGTTATATGTATATAGTATTTGACACAGGCAACACGGGGCCAAAACATGATGCAAAATATTTAACATTGTGCGTAATATCCTCAGTGGCGTTCTTCAGCCCTTTTCTGCAACTGTTTTTTAAATCTTATAACTGCGCAGGATGTTGAATGTCGTTGTTGATTGTCTATAGTATACCTAGAATTGCATTGTAATAATGAATTTCTTATGTGTACATCATAAACAATTGATAATTACGGTTCTAATATTTCATGCATCCACCTTGTCTAACTTTGCGTCCAATGCAATTTTGACAACTTGACAATTAGGAAATTTTCAGGTCACAAAAATAACTGTAATCATAAAAGTAAAATTTAAGGTAAATTTAGGAGTCAGCAAATTTGCTAAACAGAGTATGATTGAGCCCTCCTGAGCCCACCCAACCTTCTCACCAGAGTTCACATCTTCACTGATCACCTGAGAGGTCTTTAGGAAATGCTTCTTTACTATTTAATAGCCAGAAATCTTCGCTATGAGGAAGTGGTCATATCCTGTTTAAATTATATTCATTGTAATAAAACATCAACAAGCTACCATGTACCGTGTTCATTGCATGATTATGAATGTACCAACAATGACAAATCTGTTTGCTGATTGATAATTTATGTCAACAGGCTACATTTCTGATGAAGATAATAATCATGATTGTAAAAAAAACACAAGTAAATGTCAAGTTCAACACAAAAGATTAATCAACCTAGTTCTGACGCAGGATCCTTAACCTAAAGTAAGTCTAACTAAAAGGACAGTTTCATCAACGGTAATTATAGTTTCTTCATTCAATAAAGTGTTAAAAGTATGAATTGTGTTGGACTCATCAGCTAGTTGTAGTAATTTTGCCCTTTCATCCAATATAACATTGGACGCTATTGGTGGATCAACCTACCACCTACAGCCAATCCGCAAGTGAATTGAAAGCATCATCAGTGTAAAAATATATATGTATATATATATATATCCAAACGTACCAGAGACAAGGGAGACAATTCCTAGCCCTACTTGCGCTCAGTTAAAGTATCCATGCTGAAAAATGGACACATTCTCACACAATTTACAGCAAACAATAACACGTTAAAGCTGTTTCATTTTTTTTTCTAATCCACACCACTGTTCTCTTGATAAACCAATCCTGAGAATGTATCTATTAATTTTATGGGGCCTTACTGGTTAGAATGTTTACACCTCAAAGTGGTAGATTATCCATTATCCCTTGTTAACCTTCCAGTAGATGGAAACTAATGCGGAAACAATTGTTTGCTCAGAGTAACTTAGTAATATCTCATCATATATTTGTGAGGATGCTTAACAGGTGTAGAATCTGGCTATGTAACATAAAACTCGAGACAACTTAATACAACTTAATACAACTTAAACAAAGACGCATACATGTAAAAAAGATAATCATAAACATTCAAGTTAAACTTTATTGTTCAACAATACAAACATTGTCAAACAATGAACATGATATAATTTCTATCGGGAAATTTGGTCTACTCCTTCAGAGAAGACATGTGTAGTTGGTGTTGAACAAAAAAATATATCTTGATGTTTGTAACATTTGTATATCGCTAAACATCTATGCGTCTTTGTTTATATCGTTTGATTGTCCGGTGTTTGTCACAGCGTGGTTGCTGCACCACAATGGGAGTGACACTGCTCGTGGTCACACATGAGCACCGGTCATTTGTTACTTCCGGTGGATTAACGTAATTGGTCAAGAGATCACTGTTATCTCTATCACGTGATTCCCCGAAGTAACCCCCAAATCTCTGACACTATAGTTCCAAATTACGGTTAGTTAGCGAAATGCCTCCGATCACTTTGCACTTTGTATTACTTTTGTCTTGATCACGCGTTAATAAAGTATTCCGCAGAATATCTTGGACTTGTGTTATTTTGCCTTATTATGTCTTGTCTTCTCATCTGGATAGTGAACCTTTGTTTCAGTCAGGTATTTGTATCTTCACAAGAGGTAGATCGTGAAAGCTTGTTAAAAAACCAAGAGATTAAAATATTGACCACTAATATCTTGAATATTTGTAACTAGGTTCAGGATTATATGATGCTTAAGAATAGTCATTTTCAGGAACGAGTCAGCTCCCTGGAATTTATGAAGATATGTTTAATTGTGAAGTATGGATGACAACATGTTGCATAAACACAAATCAAATGTATCTCAGAAGCACCCGGGATAGAAAACCTGCGTCAGAGCGACCGGTCAAATCCTAAACTATAGAAATAGCTCTACATCAGTCCATATGGGTTCCTTGATTAGACCATAGGGGAATCAAATGGCCCGCACCACTCTCCCCGGTGAGTAAAACAAACTGGATCTGAATGATATTTAATTTTAGGCGGCATAACATTAGTCCCTGAGGCCCGTCCGCACGGGCCACAGACACCCAACACCCCTCATTAGCATTCACATCTTCATTGATCAGCTGAAAGGTGTTTAGTAAAAAAAATAAAAGAATTTAATAGCAAGAAGTCATCACTGTGAGAAAGTTGATATACCATGTTACATTCATTCATTGTAAGAAAGCATTCACCATGTACCACGTTCATTGCATGAATATGAATGACTGAACAATGACAAATCTGTTTGCTGATAAATAATCTACGTCAATAGGCTACATTTCTAATGAAAATAGTGATCATGACCGTGAAACTAATAAGTGTAAATGTCAAGTTCGGGACGAAAGATTAATCAACCTAGTTCTAACGCAAAAGCGTTAATTTGTTAAAATGTTAATACATAACACGTCTCTCACCTACTAATATGATAAATGAATAAACTATGGCATGTGTTTACTGACTACATACAATATATCAGTGATAATGATTCCTAGTACCAGCTTTGTCCTTAACTTTGCTTGATTGAACTTAGTAAGAAACACTGGTTTGTATTGTTGAACAATAAAGTTTATGATTAATTTTTTTACATGTATGCGTCTTTGTTTAAGTTGTATTAAGTTGTCTGGTGTTTGCCATGGCATGGTTGCCACACCACGATGAGAGTGACACCTGAGTGACCCACACTGGCCATATGTTACCCCCGGCGGATTAACATAATTTGGCAGAGATCATCTTATCTCTATCACATGACTCCCCAAAGTAGCCGCCAATAACATACCTATTCAAGACTTAAATTACCGCTAGTTAGCCAGAAGCATCCGAACACTTGTATACATGTTGTATACTTTCGTGATGAGCGCGCATTAATAAAGTATTCAGAAGAATATCTTTGACTTGTGTTATTTTGCCTAGAATAACTTCAACATGTATTATTAATTAATAATAGGGATGACAATGATAATGATGTTAACACAAGCGTTAGTTTATCCAGTTTGTTTATTCCCAGTCAGAGTTTTGGATCATGTGTAGCCTATTGTCATATATGTGAGCAGAATTTATGACGTCACGATATGAACATGAAGTATTGACACTGGCTTCAGAGCCAAGTTCAGCGCATTGGCTGCGCGCTCCTCTCGTTCAAATACAACTATATAGCATATATAACGCCATTGGTGGAGCTTTAATATTCCCAACATATTGTCAATCCGCAAATGAGAAGAACATATCGTAAAGGTATATACATATTCAATCATACCGGAGACAAGGTAGACCCTGCCCAGCCTCAGATGAGACCGTTGACAGTATCTGATTTGCAGATTTGCAGATTTGAACCACAGTACCAGCATATTGCGCCACATATCTGATCTCAGGTGAGTTATGTCTTATTTGCGAATGCGACATCTTGTTTCTCTTCAGCAACATTTTGAACACATTTTTATAATTTGTTCAATTATAGTGTTACTTTAACGATTTACCAATGCCTCTTAGCTCTCATATTATTGAATTATTCGATATCTTGCATGTTTGAATTGATCAGGTCAGTTTGATGAAGTTGTCACACAAGCTTGCACATCTGTTATTAAAACCATTTTATATTTATACAACAATCCCATTTTTCTCAGACAATTCATCAAACAAGTTTGATATTTATATTTTAAATTAACGCATTATAGAATAGGAATAATAAAAACTAACAACCACTTATGCCATACATGCCATATACATTGTCATGGCATAAGATTTAACATATTGTATCAGCCACAAATACGCATATGCTTATATGGCTTATTTAATACAAAACTTGTCTAGAAAAAACTTGTCATATATGTAAGCCACTCTCTAATGAATGCTGGGTATTATTTGATGAGAACATTCCATCAGTCTAACCTCTAGGCAGTCTTTTGAAAATGCAGATTCAATTATTGATAATAAACTAAATGAGAAGCTAGCTTTTAAGTTACTTATAAGTGTTCATACCTTACCTTTCACACCATTGGTTTGTAGCGCAAGGTTCTCTCAAGGCTATTGATTTATATTAAGTTTTGTGTTTATTGTTGAACAATAAAGTTAATCGCCAATGTTTTAGAGATAATTGTTTGCATGTGTATGTGTCTTTGTATATGTCGAAATTAGTTGTCCGGTGTTTGTCACAGTGTGGTTGTCGCACCGAGAGGTCAATGACTCCATTCGCGGTCACGATAAATAAGTATTACATTTAGTAGCTACACGGCATAATTTTGTATACCTGAGAAATTCTTCAATATTTAATCTTTATGACGTTTTGCAGCTCCAGTGACAGTGTCAAATGCAGATCCAGTTTATGCTGCAATTGGGTCGTGCCAAAATTAGAACTGATATGATTTATTTTTCCAACAGTGGTAATAGCCGTTTAAAAGGTAAATTTTAGCTCAGTGTTTTGAAGTTAGCTTACACTTAAGTTAAGTGAAACCAAATAAGATCATATTGCCCAATGACTGAAGTTTTTTTACTCGAATTTCCCTTAAGCTACTATAATTAGAAAATATTATTAAAGTAACTCATGCTTTACTATCAAGAGTTGGGCACTGGCTTGGACTCTATCAAGGGATATAAATGCCTGTGAAACATTACGTCTGCAAATGATGAGGCTGTCCAAATGTAGGATTATTATATCAATGCATGATAACATTCCCTAAATTAATAAATCTATTTTTCCTATAGATTGTTTGAACTCTGTTTGCTGATAGTTCTGACAGGAAGGATGGCAATCCTGTTTCTTTTGTGCCTCAGTGATCCTTCTCATCAAATGGATTCCGGTCGCGCTAAAACTAAGCGGGCCCAGATGGCCTACTAACTACCATATCCCCATCATCAAGATAACCCGCATCTTCCTCGTCTGGTTACTGATGGCGCCATTTAAAAGCTTACGGATGATGGGGCTCTCCCTGTTGGCCAGTTGGAGAGAACTCGGGTTACTACTAGGGCTGATCATCGCTTCAACTCTGTTTTTCGGTTGCTTGATTTTCCAGTTGGAGTTGGATTTGGTCGGATCACACTTTACGTCTTTCCCCGATGGGATATGGTGGGGGCTGGTAACCTTGACAACTGTAGGGTTCGGAGACACGTACCCGCAGGGTTGGCTGGGGAAGGGGGTGGGGATGCTGTGCGCTGTGGTTGGGATTCTGGGGGTCGCACTTCCGGTTCCGGTGATCGCCGAGAGTTTCTCAGGCATTAATAAACTGAGCTGCATCGGCGATGTCATTCATAAGTGGGAAGATTAAGGCAATAGTATCAGTAAAATTGAAAATAGCAACACGACAGATGAGCCTCAAAGAATACCTTTTCACACCTTAAGCAAGAAAGCGCTGAGGGAAGAAAACCATGTGGCAAGTGTGAATATCATGCCAAATTCTGATGGACAGAGGAGACTAAAGAAGAATTAAGTAGCATCTGTTGAGTAAATTGAATATATGATAACCGCCTCCCCTTTCTTCACATCACGTCACGCGCGATACCGCAAGAATGCTCACATAATAGCTTGATAATCAGATTGAACCAGTTTGAAATTTCAGATCTGTCAACATTCAGCTATTGACGCCTATAAAAACATGCGTATATGGTGGCCCCTAATAATATCTTAAAACGGATGCCAAATCAATCATATCCTCCAGATATGTGTGATAAAAGGATTTGATAACACTTTTTCTGCTTTTGCAGAGAATACACCCAAGGTGAACAAGGCCACTAATAGAGTAGTTCAGAACCATGATTCACATATCCAGGGACTTGAACTTGCACTTCGTAAATCCCGCCTCCACACCCTCAAGCAAGACTGCAAATTGAAAGAATGAACCGAATATTCCACAAGATACCCGGCCCGCACAAGGAAGAGGACTTAGGGGCCGCAATCAGGAATTACCTTAAAACTACGATAAAAATGGATGCCACAACCATTGATAACATTGTATTCCTCAAAAAGCACCGTGTAGGCAGATACGGCTCCAAGGATGTGAGGCCAGTGAGAGTTCTTTTTGAGTCAGGTTATGACATTAAGGCAATTCGCAAAGCCCTGATCGAAGTGAAGAAATCGATTGATATGACCGCTGATACTCCCTTCTCAGTGAGAATGGCTACCGGTGCACTACTTGTACTTGAAAAACAGTACAAGGAGAATGGATATGACGCTTTCATTAAATTCCCGGGTCAGTTACATGTGAAAAAGCCCGGCGATGCCGAGCACTATATTGCACACGATTGTTTTGTGGGTTATGGCGACCATTATAAACTTGATCTAGTGAATTTCCCTGAACTTGACCAATACGAAGCCCCAGGGCTAAGAGATGAAGAAGTGACAAGGTGCAATAAGTACATGGATGACCAAAGCGGTCAGTACTGGATGCCCATTGAGAGTGCTCCACCCCTACTACAGATGGCAAATTCTGCAGAAAAAGCGCAGGGTTAACCACAACTATTCCAGGACCCTCCGGCCGCCAACTGTCCACCGGGTTACAGCTTCCCGGCTGCCAACGGTGTTTTAGTGACCAACCACACTTATGATGAAGATGGTGAGGAACGGGACTGGGGCCCTGGAATAGTCGACTCGGAATGCTTCCGAGAAGATGATGAGGCAGGCAGGCCTCGCACTCTGCCCGGGCAGCACACTCGCATCCCCGACTTCCTGGCGAAGATCCAACCCAGGAACAGGCGTGGCAGGAATCGCCGGCACAGCAGCCGACGCAGAGGATGAGAGCAGAGGCGCGGTTCCCAAGCAGGCCTAACACTAGGCTTTATAGTCAGTCGCAGCAGCAGCCAAACTCCTCGGCTACCCAAATGCCAACACCAAGCATGAATACAGGCCAGTTGCCAAGCAGCCAAAGACAACCATCGCAGCCGCTCCTGGTCACAGCACCCAACCAGGGTGTGCCAGTTGCAGCAACAGGGGCCCGGTGACGTCAACACCAGCACCAGGAGTGCGAACATATGCGCACCCTAACGGCAGGGAGTCACAAGACGAACTGCCAACCTTCGACTATGGTGGCGGTAACCCACATGAAAATATGGGCGACGCCACACTTGCAGCAGCGAACAGCTTGCTAAGATAAGAAACTGCGCCGATAAATCTTTCAGGTAGCGTATCTGAAACGCTGCCGCAGCCGACCCAAGACGACGACCTCAAGTTTAAACTAAGGATTACAACCTGGAATATGAACTGTTTAATTAGAAATGATAGAAACAAATTAAACTTGATGATAATGAATTCCATGATATTGTTAATATGTTTGATGTTATATTTTTGACTGAAACGTGGGCTAGGCCCTTCCATGAATTGTCAATGAATGATTTTCAGAGTTATAGATTTGATAGACCAATGCATACATGTGCGAACCGTCCTAGTAGCGGATATATATGTTTTATATGTGACAACCTAGCACCGAAAGTTGAGATATTTGATAAGAATGAAGTGCTTATTTGTATAAAATTTGAAAAAGATGTATTCAAATGTAAAAATAACGTGTATATTATATGCGTGTACATGCCCCCGGGCATGGGAAACTGCTATGTATCTGAAAAAGAACCATATCAACTATTGAACAACACAATCGCCAAGATTTACGATGATTGTAAAAATTCCCAAAGTTATAGAGTGGGGTGACTTTAATAGCCATGTAGGCGAAATGCAAGATGTATCAGAAGATGAGCCAGATATATCTAAGTATGTAGAATCGCATGAAGATGAAAATGATGAAAGTCGCGATTTAATTTTACCAAAACGCTATACCGAAGATAAAAAAGTTAATGCCTACGAACATTTACTAATTGAGCATGTTATGAATAATGATTTATGTATAGTTAACGGTTGAATTGAACCGGTACTGAACAGCGGAGCTCTCACGTATTATGGTAAAAAAGGTTCATCACTTATTGATTACTTCATGGTCACTCGTAGGGACCTGAAACAGTATGCGATAGGAATCTTTTGAGCGACCACTGTTGTTTACACTTCTACCTTCTACTGGAGGTGCCAGAGGTGGAAGTAGTTGACAATAGCAGTAGTATGAAAGCTAAAAAACGAGTGAAGGTTGATATGAAATTTTTGACAGCACTTAATAATAAGCAGAGTAGTATAGATGAATCACTCGAGAAATTGTTTAATAATTTTGAAGAAATTAAAACTACTGATGATTTATGTAAACTAGACGAATTTACGGTTAAATTTTGGGAAATGTTGTATGAAACTGCCTGTGACCTAGATGATTATGTAGCAAACGATGACGATGAGAATGATGATGATAACGATTATGATGTACGTACGCATAACAAACAACAGTTGTATAATTGTGATGAATGTAACGCGAGACGTAAAAACTTTAAAAAACATGTA
Source organism: Armandia brevis (assembly GCA_035585475.1). Taxonomy (NCBI): domain Eukaryota; kingdom Metazoa; phylum Annelida; class Polychaeta; family Opheliidae; genus Armandia; species Armandia brevis. The sequence continues at coordinate 9,769 of JAXGGS010149085.1, forward strand.
AGACAGTACAGTCACCAGGGGTTTCATACGCAAGCCCAGCGAGCACAATGTGTACATGCGAGAAGGTAGTTTAACGCGCAGCCCCGAGTATGTTCGTTATCCTGGACGATTAAAAAAACACAGGAATTAGAATGACTGCGTAAAAAAGATATAAGAGGTTTTTGGCAAATATTTAAAATGATGAGTTCTTAGATCACTTTCAAACTGTACATGATGCGACAGAGTTTGAAAACTTAGAAATTGCGGCAGATGCTTAAGATTTTGTACGCGACTTTTATGAAGATGATAACGTCTTCCTCCAACTAAATGTACCATTTACTATTAAAGAAATTGTCAAGCGCGTTAAGCAGTTAAAAAAACAGAAATCTCCTGGCCCCGATTGAGTTATAAACGAGATACTAAAATACTCCAAAAACATTTCGATGTACCTCCTAAGATTCTTCAACTGCCTATACTAAAAAGGCCACTTCCCTGCAGAGTGGAAGGTGTGCCATATTGTACCGATTCATAAAAAGGGGGACGTTTACTCTCCCAATAACTATCGCGGTATCTCCCTGCTAAGTTGTATCGGTAAACTGTACAGTAAAATACTAAACGCAAGGTTAACTAGCTGGGCAGAGGAGAATGAGTTGTATGTTATGGGGCAGGCTGGTTTTAGAGCCAACCACTCGACTTCTGATAATGTTTTGTTCTAAATATCCTTGTTGAAGTAATAGGAGAACAAAAACTAAAAGTATTTACATTGTTTATTGATTTTACCAAGGCCTTTGACCTGATAGACAGGACTGCACTATGGTACAAGTTAATAAAGTTGGGCATTAAAGGTAATATGTTAAAATCACTTAGAAACATGTACAATAACTTGAAAGCCCAAGTGAAATGTAAAGGTGGCAATCTGTCTGATTACTTCGTGATAGCTTGTAGTGTGAGCCAGGGGGAATCTCTGTCTCCTTTTCTATTTTCTTTTTATATAAATGACCTAGATTCATATCTACTAACCAAGAGTAATGCTTCACCCGGAATAACGCTTGAATATGTACATATACTATATTATTATTTGCCGACGATGCAGCCATCACATGTACCTCTGTAGACGAGCTCCAAGAATGTATAAAAAACTTGGAGATTTATTGTGACGAATGGAAGTTGAAGCTAAACATTAAGAAAACTAAAATATTAATTTTCGGTTGGCGCAAATACATCGGTCTCCCCGAGTTCAAGTATTAAGATGAGGTAATTGAAATTGTACACACAATAACCTACTTGGTAGTCATGTTTAGCGACAAAAACAACTGGAAAGCGCATATCAACATGGTGTATAATAAGGGTGTAAGATCAGTCGGGGTAATGGGCAGGTACATCTATAGGTACTGCTTCAACTTACAGGGCAAACTGTTGTTATTTGACGTACTTGTCGGGTCAGTATTGGCGTATAACAGTGAGTCCTGGGGGTTCCACCAAGCTCTCGAGCTAGAACGTATCCACTTGTCCTTCTTAAAGGAATGTTGTGGATTGAGGTCAAACACAAGTAATGTGATGGTATACTCAATCTGTAAGAGGCTCGTGTACATGCGCTACCTCAGAATTATGAAAATCTGGTCGCGCATTAACAACAAAGAAAATAACATACCGTAATATGCACGACTACAAGGTTACTAATCACTGGTGTAACCAACTAGAAAACTTACTGTATAATGTGGGGCTGCATACCGTATGGCTAAACGGCGTTGAGAGAGTTGCACCATTTCTTACAGACTTCAGGTCACAATTGTTCTATTATGCACGGGATAACCTATATAACGATGTCCTCCCAGTAAAAAAGCTATATATTCAAAGATATTGTGCCGTATGTAATGGAGGGACACTACCCAGAATGTATATTCAAAAACATGTGCCCGAAGGCAATTAAAACATACGTCAAATTTGTGTGTAGAAATCATCACCTACATGTAGAAAGAGGTACCTGGGTGAAACCAGTACTTGAGAGGGAGAAAAGAGTGTGTGTGACCTGTAACCTCATAGAGGACGAATTTCATTTTGTTCTGGAGTGCCCGCTGTACGATACTTTGCGTTGTCATTATCTAGGTAATTTAGTGGTAAGTCCTATGATAACTTTGTTAAAATCATGACAAGCAAAGAAACAAATGTGATATATAATCTGTGCCACTTTCCAGACAAATCACTGTATCTGCACAAGCGATTGTACCTCACAGAGGAATAACAAATATAAAACATGTGATAAACATTATTGTATTTATTAAAAACATTACCAAATAATATATTCTACAAACTATGTCTGTACCACAGCAAATTTTGTACAAACGGAGTGTTAAACAAATAAACCATTTGAATTTGAATTTAAGTATCTAATGATATCCTGTGTAGTATCATTCCTTCTTACGAGCTGGTGATTGTGGATATCTCTGCTCAAGGTCTCAGGATAGATGCAGGTCTAATTCAACCAACAAGCCAAACTTTTAGAAAGCTATGGAATAGGATACAGGGAAACCTAATATCTGAGTTATTACTATGATTAACAAAAAATCCCAATTAACCTACATGGTTTAGAAATATAGTGAAACATCACTCCTTAACGACTTCACGTGCTTGTGATTACTAGAATAAAATCTCCGATCTGCCATTACACCCAAAGGTAATTAGCACCAAAATATTGCCTTGATTTGAACAATATTCCTCATTAGGAACTGGATATTGACGATATGTATGCTCATGGGGGCAGCAAGTAAAATTTAAGCACCAAGGCCAGCCAATTAAAAAGCCATATGATATGATACAGGCATATCTGAGTTCCCCAATTAACTCACATGGTATAACAATAGTAAAACATAGAAACATAAGAAGGTGACACTTATTTTGTCTATTGATTCATTGTATTTGATGCGCAATAATTGTAATAATGATAATGATATATATGTGACAGCCCTGTGGCAATCAGTATTTAATGATACCCTGTGTAATATCATTCCTAATTATGAGCTGGTGATTGTGGATATCTATGCTCAAGGTGTCACGATCGTTGAAGGTCTAATTCAACTACCAAGGCAAACTTTTAGAAAGCTCTAGAATAGGACACAGGGAAACCTAATATGTGAGTAATTACCATGATTAACAACAAATCTTAATTAACGTACATATTATAGAAATACATGTTTTGTGAAACATCATTTCTGGTCGACTAAAGAGTTCAAATGTCCATTTCATATATTGAAATTTAAAGTATCAGTGGCATTAAAACAGTGTTTGATAATGGGAGGAAACAAAATTCAAGTACAGGAAAGGGACAAATCTGAACCCCAACGTTCAGTCTGCAACCGCGAATCACTTTTACTGCTGAATATTATCGTAATTGGAATCGTAGTGATTGGCATTGCAGTAGGATGGGCTATCACTGGCTTTGCAGGTAACATCTGTTTTCATTATTTTCGGCCATTGCTTAATGCATCATTTTTCATAAAGCCAAACCAATTTTGGCGCCATTGTTATTTCAGACATGGGAAACTCTAACATGACAGAAGATAATTCAGACGATGCAGACAATCAGGTATTTGATGGACCACTCTATATTCGTCTTCTATTGAAAAGTGGTGGTTTGACCGACCTACCATTCATTGATTTACACCTATAAAGTGTGGACTATATTCTAGGTAAAATAACACAAGTCCAAGATATTCTACAGAATACTTTATTAATGTGCGATCATGACAAAAGTAATACAACATGCAAAGACTTCGGCGGCTTTCTGCTAACCAACGGTAATTTAAATTTCGAATAAGGGTGTTAGAGATTTGGTGGTTACTTCGGGGAATCAAGTGATAGAGATAATGATGATCTCTGACCAATTATGTTAATCTGTCGGGAGTAACAGATGGCCAGTGCCGTGTCACTCGCATCTTGGTGCGGCAACCACGCCTTGACAAACACCCGACAACTAAACACAACATAAACAAAGATGCATACATGTTAAACAATACACAAACGTTACAAACATTGACAATATATTTTATTGTTCAACACTCCCACTTGTGTTCTTTCTCTTTTAGGTCGTTGTTGTTCTAACAGTTCTTTTTTTGAGTCCCAGTAATACTCCAATCCTCTTTAGGTGGCCGCGGGATGATGGCCTGGTGAAGACGTCAGCCAACATGTCCTTGGATTGGCAGTACTGGAGATTCAAGACTCCGGTCTCGACTGCTTTGCACAAATGATGATACTTGATCTGGATGTGCTTTGTGCGGTTGTGAAAGACATGGTTCTTTGCCGTTGAGATGGCCTCTTGGTTATCTTCCATCATTAGGCTGGGTTGGGAGATGTTGGTCCCATACTCGCTCAGGAGATGAAGAAGCCATGTATGCCAGGGCGATGTATTCGGCCTCTACTGTCGATAGAGCTACCGAGGTCTGCTTTTTGAGGCTTGCCCATGTGATGGCTGCATAAGCCAGCATGAAAACTTTGCTCGAGGTCGACTTCCTGCCGTTCCTGTCACCAGCCAAATTGGCGTCTGAGTAGCCGACGATCAGCTCTTTGGTCCTCTCGAAGATGAGGGCGAGATCTTGATTTCAGATACCTAAAGATGCGCTTAGCACATGTTACATGTGCTTCGTAAGGGTTTGCAGCGTATCAGGCTACTGCGTTGACCAAATATGTGATATCTGGTCGGGTCGCGCCGGCTGCATACAAGAGACCTTCTAGAAGACTCTGAAACAGGGTCTTGTCAGCAGGTTTGCTGACACCGTCGTCCTTGATGAGCTGCATGCTCGTGTCTAAGGGTGTTGTCACCGGGTATGCCTCGGTCATACTGAGCTTGTCCATGATGTACTGTTTCTGGTGCATCTGCAGAGTGTCGGGTGACTGATGAAGGCTGATCCCCACACAGTATTGGAGTTCGCCCAGATCTTCCATGTGAAATTTCTCCCTCAGGGCGGTTTTCAGGCACATCAGATGTGCCACAACATCCAGAAGGAGGATCAAATCATCGACTTAAATGCTGATTATTGTCAGATTTTCTCCGTCCCACTTGCATGGTGGTGGTGGACTGTTCAAACCCTAGTTAGGTGAGGTATGACTCCAGTTCCTCAAACCAACATCTAGGCGATTGCTTGAGGCTGTCATTGTCCTAGGTTCAATTACTCCTATGGCCGTGAATGTGTGATGTTCAGTGTCTTTTGGGGTGCAGTACAACTGGTCGTAACCGTATCGGACGGGTTGAGTCTGTTCCCTCCAAGGCCTCTTGTGTCGTTCCGGGGCAGTTGCTGGCAGTGGTGGGGCAGCAATCTCCTGCGTGACTGGCCTGGCGGGCAGATTTGTGACTTCCACTGTCTGAGGGGTCGAGACGGTCCCCATGTTTGGTATGGATGCAGCTCGGGCGGAGTTGAAGATGGCGTCTTTCCATGATTACATGTCTGCCTGATTCGTCCATCAAGCGGTAGCCAAGGGATCTGTGACTGTAACCAACTAAATGCAGCTACTCCGTCTTCTTGTCAAGCTTCTTCTTCTTCAGCTGCGGTATATGTGCATATGCTATGCACCCAAATACCTTGATTGTCTCAAGATCAGCCTTCTTTTCGTACCAAGCTTTGTACGGAGTGATCTTCCCTCCTAGTGCCTGGGTCGGCAGGCAGTTGGTGATGTACATGGCAGCATTCACAGCTTCTCCCCAGCAGGCTTTTGGCAGGTTGGCATGGTACAGCATCAAGTGCTTCCATAAACGCCCTGGAATAGACAATGCAGGATTTGTATCCCATGTGTTAAGCAGGCGGGAAGTCAGGTGCTTTGTTATATAACTAAATAACTAAGGGACGTCTGTAGAGCATAATATTCCATACCAGCGATTCAAGGGCAACACATATAGTACTTTAGTCCCCTCTGCCAATTGTTTGTCGTTCCAGCCACAACATTTGACATAGTTTAACAGCTTGTTGGCTAGATGAACAATTTTATTTTCATATATATGAATGAATATTGGGAAAATGTCAATCTAGACTTGTATTTTCCAATAACCCAAATGGCGTTAGGTGTTGTACTTTAACTGTACCTGAAATGATTAGGGTATCTAGGAATCAGGGTCAAGGAAGAAACCATACAAATGTTTTGGTTAGCCCAACACCAAGTTTTTATTAGTGACTAAAAGTTTGAGAAAGACCTTGCATTTTGCCGCGATGATTGAAGTCGGAAGAAACATGAATATTTTATACCTGCAAATATCATGATGACTGCCCTTAACCCTTATCACTCGTGGATCTCTCGCAACCCACATCTCTCAACACCAGGCTCTGTTGTTTGCCCGCAACTTCTTTGGCTCTGACTCTATAGCTAACACATGTTATCAATAGGTTATTCGTTAATTATTAAGTACTAACTAATTCAAGACCCATTCCAATAGTGTAAGGTGCGCGGCTGATGACCGTACTCAGGTGAGTACCACTCAGCCGCTCATCTTATTGATTGGCAGCTGTCAACCGAGTTGGCATGCTGAACAGGGTAAGTGCGTAATGTGACCGGGATATGTGCTAGATGCACGGAACAACCACCGGGCCCCTGGATTATTATCCGGTGGCGAGGTGCGACTTCTGTGGAAATACTCTTGGACCGTGACCCAGTTGGCTGACCAAGATCTCCATTCAGAATCTCGGTGAGCGACGCAATTTGGCGGGACATGGGCGGGCACGGCACAGTATAAGATGGTGCGCTTCAGCTCGCACCGCACTCGGGAAATTGAGTAAAAACCATAGTGTATCATGTACTATTGTACTGAATAAACACAGGAAAGTTACTGTTAACCAAAGTGAGATTGTTATATGTCATCTCTGGAGCCCGAATTCTACAATAGTTTTTGCTTTCACACTGTGGCAAATAAGACAACCTTTTTGATCTTATTGATATTTCAGGTTGATCATATTACAGACTTTGAAATGTTAAAGAATCGTCTAATTGTTGTGGAAATTGACGCCGATGAAGCTAAAAATGCAGCCAATGCAGCTCAAATCGAGGCTACTGCAGCTAAACAAGAGTCCACTGCAGCTCAAATTGAGGCTGCTGCAGCTAGAAGTGAAGCTGATGAAGCTAGAAGCGAGGCTGGTGCTGCCAGAAATGAATCCATTGCAGCTAAAATTGAAGCTGATGAAGCTAAAAATGCAGCCAATGCAGCTCAAATTGAGTCCACTGCAGCTCAAATTGAGGCTGCTGCAGCTAAAAGTGAAGCCGATAAAGCTAAAAGCGAGGCTGATGCTGCCAGAAATGAATCCATTGCAGCTAAAATAGAAGCTGATGAAGCTAAAAATGCAGCCAATGCAGCTCAAATTGAGGCCGCTGCCGCAAAAAATGAAGCCTTTGCTGCTCAGAATGAAGCCTTGAATGCAACTAATAGAGCTAATGATGCAATTACAAAAGCAGATACATTACAGGTGGAGCTCTACGAATGGATAGCCAATTTAAGTGCAAAAGAAGGTGGGTGAATAATAAAATGATTAGATCACAAGATAATTCCAAAAATATAAGAATAAAACCTCAAATGAGTTTTCTTGAAGACAAAAAGTTTTCTCGAATTGTTTTTACTAACTGTTAACGAAATGTATGGAATAATGAACAATGCTCAAACTATGTGAGTTAATAGTTCTAATGAATATTTATTGTTTGTAATGTTTTCTGTTTTGTTTTGATATATGTAATTGTTCTCCACAGACAAATATTCGGCCTCCACTTCAACCTATGTCCACTGGGGCAGAACAACATGTGATGTTAACGGCACTTACCTTGTCTATAAAGGTGAGATCAAAATATCTATCCTAAATAATCAATTTAAACATGTATGAATACACTGCATTGGATAAAAATCATTTTCCAGTCAATGATTAATCTAGTGGTGTTCGAAATAACAAGGTTTACATGTGTCTTCAAATATAGGTCTATAACACAGTTCCAGTTTCATCAGCTGGTATCCATGTTGATTGATATGATGGCCGATACTACAACACTCTTGTTTTATTAGTTATCAACTGCTGTCACAACTGTACTTGTACATTGTTTACTCTAAATCTGTCAGGTTTTGCTGGAGGGGCCTGGTACACTGCTGGGTCTGCTGCTAACTATGTCTGTCTGACAGATGAACCAACATGGGAACACGACAGTCTTGGAAATGGAGCAAATTATGGAAGGATCTTTGGGGGATAATTTCAAATAAATGATTGGCCTTTTAAAACAGACAATGTTGATGGGTAAATATAGTTTAGGCGGGGGCCATCACCGACCCTATATTTACGAATATGGTCAATACTGTTCTTTTGGCAGAAAAAAACATTTTTCTCCACGAATCAGAGCATT
>JAXGGS010149307.1:0-12042 GCA_035585475.1 Armandia brevis
AAACCAAGTCAGCCAAACACATGAAATCAATACAAAATCAATATAAAATTGCATCATTGTTTCTTACATAGAGCTTAACCGTTATGACCCACAGTTATTTTTACCTTTCATAGGATAGAATGCTTCAGGTGAACGTTTATCATACATTCTTTTATACTAGTTTTACGCTTTCGAGCATAAATTAACCCTGTATGTCACTATGTTCTAGGCGCATTATTCAACTGTTCACAAGTAGCTGCTAGCTTGATTTGTGATGATGATGTAGAATGCAGGATTGATACATTGTTTATTTCAGTTTATAAGGGACCAACGTTTTAATACACCGGGCTTCAGGTCACACTGCAGCTTATTATAACAGATGTGCCTCCGCGATGAAAGGCTTTTCATCCCGTTGCATGCATTAAATATTGCTATCAAACAAAATGATTAATTAGAAAGTATTAGTTAGTAGTCTAAAATGTCAAAGCCACCGTAGCTAGAAATATTTTGCCTTTTGTCATATTACGTGCTTGAATTAACGAGTATATGTTATGCAACCAATTATTCTCCACACATATAACTTGGCAGGGGCACAATTCCAAAATTAGACTTACTCAGAAATGTATCATTTGATCTTTGCAAATTGCTCAACCATGTCCAAAATCCTAAAGATCTGTTGGATCCACGGTGAATTAGCTTGATTTTTTTGTCTTTAATCTATCACATGTATCTACCCGACCTGTGTTTGATTGAACAACTTGGTCCGCCAAAAATATAAAATCAATATAATGTAAATGCTTCTTACTTAGAATCACTCGGTCAACCATCACTATGAGATCAATATAATGTTATTGATATGTACGTAGAATTACATGCTCAGCCCAAAATATGAAATCAATATACATGTACCTATATTGCTTCGTCTATAAAATTACTCAGATTGTTCTCAAGATGTATCTATCTTTAAATGAACAAATATCCCCCAGCACTCATGTAACACTGCAGCTGCAACAGGTGTTCCTTTGCAAATAATAACTCGCATGCAGTTCTGAAAATCTCTCTTGCTACCTTGAAGTAGCATATATAAAACATACAGTATATTACAATATACATACATAAATTGGTCATTGATTAAAGGATTCAATGATTCAAGGAGTTGTATTGCATTATGCTTAACAACCATGTCGGTGTCAAGATAAATGTACGTACCTATCTGGACCCTCGTGTAGTTGGTGCAATATTTTTATGGGATATGATACGAGCATTGATTAAACAACAAACATTTATAGAAAGTATTGAAATGCTCCCCTTTTATGCGGGCAGTCTATCTCTAAATGTGTGACTCCTCATTTGCACGAATTATATTCGGTAATTTGATGTGACAGACAATACACGGGTAATTTATGTCAAGGTAAATGTCGAATTAAGTGTCCACCGTGGAAGGTATCCGTGGGACCAGCAACTCACCTTAGCGCGACTATAGTCTATAATTCAGTGATAATTGATATCTCGATAAACTAGCTGGTATTACAGACCGGGAATTCGCCTGCAGGTTATAAAAATATCAATTACTGCATTCATCGTAATGATGCGAATGTAGGGGAATCTGAAGTGATTTCAATGATTGCGCAATAACATTCATATGCTTTCTGAATTAAATAAGACAAACAAATTGTCAACCGTTCAAGTTAACTACATCCAGAAGACCATGATATATACACCTTTGACTAAGTGATTTGAAGAAACCTATAGTTTGGTAACGAGTGGCTTAACTTATAGTTGATAGTGGCGCTCTTCACTCGTCTTCAATCAGTGGAAAGTTATAAAACCAAATAACAACGAGAGGAGCGCGCACTAATGCGCACAGCTTGGCCCCGATAATTTATAACTTATTGTACTTTATCTAATGTTACTGTTTAGACGTAATGACATGACATTAACATCTTTAAGTCTCAACATTACACAACTATATTGTATATGCGCCCGTCACATAATCGGAACTAACAACACTCAAATGTTATTCACAATTATTTCTTGTTAGTTCTCGATTAAAACACCCCAAATATTAGATAATTAAATGTTAGAAATTCATATAGTACCTAAAATATAACTTTTGGCTTAAATGAATCTAAACAAATATCTTTTTAGGGGACTTTTAAAATGAATATTTGTTTTACTGCGGAGATTTTCGGCTGACTTTTACAATATATACCAAGTGAGACGGGCAGAGTTCTAATTAGCTCTTTTAAAACTAATTAAGGACCCCACACAGTCAATTATGCATATAAATTGGGAGATTATCCCATATTATATCAGTCTTTGACAAGTTTGTCATACTATCAATAGTTTGAGCAAAGTTATTCACAATTTTAAAATTGTTGCCATGAATGCCCTCTTAAGGTGGCTACTCTAGCTTAGAGCCAAGCTGATACTCTTCGCAATTTGTGAGGCACATTGCTCCTATAATATCGAAAAACGGACCTATTCAGATTTGCTAGAAGTTTGTTCAGCAATGATAACTGCTATATGCTTTAAAGATCCGAGTGCCAGTAGTCTTACCCACTGCACCACTCTGTCTCACAAAGAGTATTTCTATTGCATTGAACAAGCAAGTGATCGATCACGCTTAAGAACTGATTATGAATATATACGAACGTCTTCATTTAGATTTTAATAACTTGTAAACGGTCGCGATCGATAGGCTAATATTTGAAATCATCAGAACGCATCGGACTTCATGTACAGGTAAAATTACTATATGTTAATACCTGGTCATTTTTATTGCTTAAATGATAATCAGCGTATATATGCCTCTGTCGTTTCGGGTAGAAAGGTCTGTTCAATACACCTGCCGTTAAATAGAATCTTCAGCCGGTTTAATTAGCTATTGATACGAGGTACGCTGAACTCCAACTGCGCGATAGGGCCCCACTAACCAATTGAAGACAATCAGAAAGAAAATGTATACTGTAAAGACTGCTAATTGCTCACCCTAGGACAAAATACTATGAATCTAAGTACTACGTCAACCCCGTGTTTTGTCTTTTATCACATTAATATAGTACGCAACGCAGGTGAAGATTTCTTGGAAAACTCAATCAGCCATATACATATATAAGTTATTCTACTTTGATCGATTTTACTAAGATTTCCTCTGGTAGTACCGTCGGTAATTGTTATCTTTATTGAAATAGTACGCACCAAGTGTGCAATAAAAAGCGCTATAAGTTACTGAATATTGATCAGGTTTCCTAACTACATATTGATTATCCGTTGCCGAGTTACCAGGCGCTTCAAGATATCAATTATTGATTATCGGCTGATCGATCCGAATTCTGCTGGAGCGGTCTCGGTCACAAGAGATTATGCATAGTTACTCACTTCCAAAATCCACCTGTCGTAGGAAATCAAGATGTAGACGAACTAGGTACCTTTTGAAAGACCTAAGACGGTATTTTCAAAGCATCGTTAACGTTAACTAGTATGCAAAATACAGCAGGCATTTATTATGATGCAGTTGTGTACAGTTAAGTTCGTTTTAATAAAACTAATGGGCTTGATGGTAATGTTAATGATTCATATTCATTATCACTCTGTATTCAGCACAGCCATTTATCATCAATCAATCTAATCAGTTATTCGCAAATACATCCATGGAGAATAAAATTAAAAGATTGAAGCTACTGAGAAATGTTTCCTGTAATGACTGCCAATTGCTCGCCGCAATGTCAAAAACACATTATTTGAATGTGTTTGAAGATTTGTTAGTGTTTTATCACAATCTCCTGCTCGATCCATGTGAAGTTTGCTTCGAACAATCAGTCAGCCAAACACATGAAATCAATAAAAAATCAATACGTTTTATACGTTTCTTACATAGAATTACTCAGTTATTACCCTCTCGGCATTTTTGTCTTTCTTGGTGTTTTAAGTAACTGTTAAGTGATCATATCAGGGGTGAGATGCCGAGCTATGGGCGACGGAATCTATTGATTATGCGCCCATCAATCCAGACACTAAGAGGGCCGTCGATAATCGCTAAACAGCACTATATTCACGTGTGTTGTAATCAAACTGTTCACACGTTTCATGCGCGTCGATTCCTCATTTACGGTTATTCGCGTATATTATTGTTTATCGTAGGTCCTGTATTAATATTATCATTCTCCATTCTCAAGTTATTTTGGTAAAAATTTACGATGCATCATGCTGATTAAATTCAATTTCTACCCCTCCCGGTGCCCAGGCTTCAATGTGCTCCTTCTGTTTATCAAGCCAAGATATGGAGTTTTTACTAGAGTAGATATCCGACATATGACGGGTAGTCAGGGACATGCAATAAACACCACCTTATATTAGGCAGAAAAACCAATCAGACCCGCCTTATAGCAAATACTGCCTTACAATACGGTACATTACCATCATTAGTATTGTCAACACCCTTTGCCTGATCCATCTTCTTCCTCGCTCGAACCCATCTTGTACCTTATACTGGGCGTTCAGAGATAACTTACTCGCAACTCTTACTCTCGAATATTCACCATTGCGTTAGCGTGATTAGTGTGTGCAGCGCCCACAGGCGAACATCTCGCCTCGAACATATCAAAGGGAGGTTTTGCACCGGCACCGACATCAATAACATCAATTCTTTACGCTGACAGAAGTAAGGCAAAACTTGTCTTGTTGGTTCAACTTATTAATTTGTCTATTTGTAATTTGTCAGTTTCTATGAATTGATTATCTGACATTTCAGAGTATCATTTGCGCAACCAGCGCCGATGAGACATTTGACGAAGGACAGAACTAAAGACTGGTTGGGACTATATAGCATGTTAAATACAAAATTTATTTCAAACGTAATTAATATTTTATTACTTATTACAAACTAAACGATTTATAACTCATATATTATGACAGAATAATTGTTCTGTGTGCATGGTCAAGTAGGGTCAACAACGAACCCTTGCATAGCTTAAAATATCGTATTCCATAATTGCGGTATAATAGACAAACTGTTACATTAAAAGCTGGTTAATTAAACAAAAGATGATGCTACGTACGAGTTTAACCTAAAAGATATATACGTAATGCGTTCAAATAATCATCATACATCAACCGTAGAGAAGAGAGTATTCCTTAATCTCTATGTACCAGATGTTAGATTTGATTATTTTATAATAATTAATCTAATAAATATTACCCATTTTACAAAAATACTCGAAATTAAATGACGTAAGTGTGTATAGTCTTTTGATAAAACATTGATAAAATTGTAAATATTTCAACATTCATATCATAATTAAGATATATTTACACGTTGCATAATTGTGAATAATGACGACCCAATATATTTATGTAATGTGAAAGTTATTTCAACAAATCATGGGGTTCTGGTCATAAAATGATAATTATCATCAATCTGAGTAAGAAATAATAAAAGAATGTAACTTATCCATCTAAATCAGCCTATCCGACTATATATAAGATATTTAACAATGCAATTCAAATTGTATCGTGTATTATGCAATAATCTCAAACCTCATATAACATCAGCTGCCGAAAATTGAGATGAATTGAGGATTTAGCTATTTCTATATACGCAGGCTACAGTTTCAAGTGCTGATTCAGCTTCACATTTGGATACAAGCAGACAAATTAAGAATAGTTTGATGCTGACTATTATGATGGAGTGCGAATCATTGACGATGATACAGTAATGAGAGTAACTGGACGATTAAAAGCAAAGAGGGTAGAGGAATAGCCTAACAATAAGAATTATTATCATCAGCAGTATTTCCTCATATGGACTATTCAGGGCTAGTAATATGCTTGCCTGACCATGAAAAGAAACTTAGAAGTACCCAAAAGAGAATACGAGACTGACCAAAATCATACCCGCACACATGAACATGCACGTTTCATGATAACTGCAAAAGTAGCAAAGGTAGCTGAAAACAACGACAAATATAACAAATATTTCTCGTTGATAAAAATACAACATCAACTACAGGTGGTGCGACAAGCGGCGACTTGCGTACAATATATTTTCATTCTGTTCCCCAGTCTGAGGCTTTGACCTATATCACCCTTGCTCCCCACTCTATTTGGCAGATACTCAGAACCCTACATAAGTACACATATAAAATGCACATATGCTATTGAAGTTAGTCATGAGACGCCTGGAATTAGTTAAGATGAATAAAGCCTCCAGTAGTGCTTCCTTTTGGCTCTGATTGTTTGCTTTCCGTCTCATCCATCCATATCGTTTTTGCTTTCTGATGACTTAAGTCGGTCAAAGATCATAGTGAGGGTTACCTCCTCCTGCGCCTCAGTATGTTTCTTCAAAGCTCGTTGAATGGCTTCATCAAATAGGTCTTCTTCCATCCAATCATAGTCACTATTATCATCCTCACCAGCATCCTCATCATTGTCATCATCTTCCTTCCAACCATGACCATCATTATCGTCCCCATCCTCACCAGCATCCTCATCATTCACATCATCCCTCTCATCATTGTCATCCCGATCCTCATCAGTGCCGTCATCCCCATCATCTTTGTCAACCTCACCAGCATCCTCATCATTTACATCATCCCACTCATCATTGTCATCCCGATCCTTATCATTGCCGTCACCCCCCTCATCAACGTCCTCATCATTGTCATCCCCATCCACATTAGTATGCTCATCATTGCCGTCGTTCATATTATCTTTATCATCCCCATCTTCATCACCGTCCTTATCATTACTGCCATGCCCCTCATCAGCGGCCTTATCATTGCTGTAGACATCATCAAAACCATCCTGATCAATGTCGTTCTGATCGATATCACTTTCATCCTTGTCGTTTTCATCCTCATTTGCGCCCTTAGCATTGTTGTCCTCCTCACTGTCACCCAGATCCATGCCACATTGCCCATATGAGTTATCATATTGGTTGTCAATCTCTTTGGTGGCGGACTCGTTACTTACATTCTGATCACCAATTTCGGCCTCCTCATTAGCATACTTTCTTTTGTCTTTGGCCTGGTAATTTTTCCAAGTGTCCAGTATTTCAATTACAGCCTGATCGCTGCTGTCAGTCCTATCCTCTAAATTTTCGAAGCCTAAAGCTATTAACAGATGAACAGATCCTCCTCCAGATAAAATCATGCCTCCTAGATCAGTTTGTGATTTTTCATCTAGATGTGAAATTTTGCTGTAATGATGTCTTCTCAGATAAAACATCGTAAAATGATAAAGCTTCCGATCTGAAACACACAATCTTTGTTCAGGCGGTGGGTTATTCTCCATGATTTCCAATACTAACCGTGAAAGGTCCCTCGGCATTTTGCTTGATCGCATGGTGTCTAATGGCAGCTGGTGGTCTTCTTTGTTATTCTGACACCAGCTTGGAAACGTCTCCTCAAGATTATTGTACAATTTCTTCTTTTTATTTGATAAGGTCTTTAATACCAGCGAAGTCAAATGAAATGACTTAAATCCATTTTTACAAATCGGAAGGCTCGGTTTGATCGTATTTTGACACTGACATTTACATGAACATGTGGAAATCATTTTGTAAAAGATGACTAATACATTAAAAGGAGGAGGAAGTACTGATTTTCTTTTGTATTCATTCAATATCGTTATTTTATGTTGAACATGGTAAAAAGCTGATTTAGATGATATTTCCTCATAGGTTGAGCTGAATTTGGCAATCAGCAAATTCAAAAGTAATATGTTTGCCATTAAAATATAAAGACTAGTAAACACAATCGCTATGTAGTTTCTAGGGCCAGCCTGTGTAATATCGTTTATTTCTGTAAGAGTTTTGCCATCGCTAGTAGCGTTAAACCAGTCATGTGTATTCATTATATCATCCAGTCCAAGTTCTCCATATATCTGATAATATGGAATGAAAAACAGATACTTGAATGACGGGAGTTCTTTCAGAATGTGACTCAGTGCAACTGCATAGCCGATCATAACTGCCAGCATAATCACACCAAAATCAAGCAGATCTGCAAGCATGGCTTGGGTAGTAATCAATAAAGGACCAATTTTATCATGAATGGCAAAGAATTGGAGTAGCCTGATGTAAACAATTGTGATATCCACGGCAAAAAAAACGTGAGATGCCAAATGACATGCCGAATTTGCCACGATCAGCGCAGTCGTGCGTAAAATGTAACCAATAATAAACAGAACTATAAGAAGTATGTCCCACTTATTCCAAAATTCTGAGAAGTACAAATTTATTTTTTCTCTGAATTTTCCAAATTTCCCCTCGACTCGACTCACTCCTTTGACATGATTAATTTGCAACATTTCGTCAATTGATATTGTGAACATCCAGACTAGCAAAAGTGGTTCTAGCGTTATATTAAACTTTTCGGTCATCCCTGTCAATAGAAGATAACTGTAGAATAAAGCGAAGACAAAATAAAAAACGAAATGCATAAAACTGTTCACCGCGGGGACAGTTTCATGTTGTTCGCAAGACGTTTTGTCTTTCTTAAAAGTATGGCATGGGAAATATGTTTTTCCGAACAATCTTAGAATACGTCCTAAGGCGGACCCTTTCTCAGAATCGTTTTTTTCACCCCACCATCGTTTTCTAATAGAATCAGCGCATGCTTCACTAGAGAGAAAGCATTTGCCTTGTAAGCTAGATCAAATGAATCACAGTTGTACCGTTCTATATCATCAAATAAAAGTTTGGAAGACCAACTCTTATTTTCCAAATGGACGTCATGTACAATTGCACTGGCAAGCGTTTCTATTCTCTTCGCTGATTCCCCTAGTTTCCGTGATATCGCTTCAGATAGATTATTCTCGTTTCTGAAAACCCCTACGGCATACATGGCGTTTTGGATTATTTCACGCGGCTTTGTTGCCGCAAGCAATGATTCTGCTACCACAGGCAAACACCCGTGCACGGCTGCTAAAAATGCGAGGGTTGGAAAGTGGTGTTCAACAGCTGAAAAATCACCTTTTTCGAGCGGATTCCAAGCAAAAACAGTTTTTTCTTTCATGACCTCTTTTTCCCTTTTTTTTACTTCCTTTTCTTTCGTTGTGTCCTTTTTTCTTTTCCTCACCTCCCTAGTTTCCCGTTTTTTGGTCTCCTCCTTTTCTCTGCTATATTTTGCTTATTCAGCAACAAATCTGAGAAGACTCCTTTAACCTCTGAATGTTTTGGACAATCTAGTTTGCCCATGCAATTTGAGCATGTTTCTTCATTTGTCTCCTGTAGTACGCATGCCTCAGGTATGTCACAATTGTTTCTCAACAAGAACCGAAGAATTTTCTTCTCCAGTTCATTTCGTGTTACTATCAAGTCTGCATCATCAGGATCAAAGGGATCTTTCTCTCGTGTGTACAAATTGAGAAGTGAAGCCAGAGTGACCCCTAGTAATTTTCTATCATTTTCCAAATTATTGAAGTCGGCTTCAATGATAACACAGATGCAAAGTCTAAGGATTAGAGTAGACCGATCGACGTAAGCGTGCAAACAATCAATTATATCTTTACAACTTGTGGATAGAATGTTTGTGTGCGAAGGTATATCATTGTTTACGAATATATGCAACAAGGTTTTAAAAAGGTTTAAACAGTCTGCGCCTGAATAACTTTCAAATTCGTAATCACTTTCATATCTTTGTCTGCCTATTGAAACGGTAAGTTGGCCACTTGGATTGCATAAATCATAGAGCTCGATATGTACCAGTTTTGATAAGGTGGCTTCGTTCAAATTTGATTCTGAAATGTCATCTTGTGATTCTGAAATGTCATCTTGTGATTCTGAAATGTCATCTTGTGATTCTGAAATGTCATCTTGTGATTCTGAAATGTCATCTTGTGATTCTGAGTCAGACTCTTTTACAAAGATATACGAATCGACAAAAGTGTTGTTATCTTTCAGCGTGTTGGATTTGATCTTGCCTTCTACTTTAGAAAATGGGACAATGGCTACACATCTGACACATTGATTTCGTGTTCTTTCTGCATCTATCGACCAAGGCTTGGTATCTTCTTGAAACAGAAAACCATCATCATCGTGTATTATCATTTCGATGTCTCCACTGTTTTTGATCGATAGGTGCTGAATCGATTCGATCAGGCCAAATGCTGAATCTCTTTTACGGGTGTCTTGTTTCCCTTCAAATTCATATATGTGAATATGGATATGGTATGGGGAGGATTCAGTAGTTGGTTCGGTGTCTAGATTTAAACCTGACAAAGTGACTTGCTCTAGTTTCTCTACAACCTGATAACTCTTACAGAACTTAATCTCTAGAGAATTGAGTTTATGATTTGAGCATAGGGTTCCTGGTGATACTTCAGAGCCAATAGGAGAGAGGATGTCATTCCTTTCTTTGGCGAAAAACTTCACCAGTTCAATAAATAGAACATCGTTAAGACCTGAACCGTACGGTATAAATGTTGTATCCGCCACAGTTCTGTTCTGACAAGGACATTCACAGATGTAATATATGTGAGAAAATGGGCCGTTTTTCTTTGTAACGTCGTAGAAATTGTTGAATTTGGCTATACCATCTGACTGAAAAACCAAAGCTATTGGTTTTGTTTTTAGCGATGTAGGAACCACCGGTTTAAACTCATCTGATGTGACAATGAAATTGGTGAACACTTGTAAATCAAAACCGTCAGATAGAAGTGTTTTCTTTTGTGTGAATGTTTGTAGTTCTTCGGGTTGTATTCCCCAGAAATACATGTGGTCTACAGGAAAGACTATGCACTTTATTGTCATTCGTCTACAACCCTCTGTAGGAAGCCAATCGGGGGGACAAAATATATAGAAAATTACATCTACCTTACAGAGTTTTAGCTTTTCTGCAACTTTGCACAGCTGGTCCCATGTGAATTCAGCATTACCATATCCGGTAAAGACATAAACTATTTGTGATTCATGGTCTAAAGCTCCCCATTTCTTTAATACATCCCAAATTCTACCCGTGTCAATCGTAGAGTCGGGAAAAAATTCGAATTTTAAGTCATCGCTCGTGGTCTCCTCCCCGACGTCCTTATTCGTCTTTTTTCTTGGCATGTTGAATTGTTGATCTTGGTTGGCGTTTGTCGTATCCTATAGTACCATGGTTGCTCCCCAGGGGTTTTCCTGGATGTTCCGCTGTAGAATTGTTGAATAAATTAGCCACATAGATGCCTAGTTTGATAAACTGAGGTTTCCGCTGTTGACATAGTATATGTACTATACTACTCACTGGGACACCATTCTGGCATCGTAAAAAGAGACGAACGTATCTCTGATCAAGAGTGGCTCGAACGACTACTCAACTGCTATAATCCCACAACGTTGTACAATGTATCTCATTTTATATTATAATCCCTAAAATTACATACCGCACTAAATACTATGTGCGTGCGATAACAAACAGTTTGTATACCATTATGTGTAGTGTGTAGCCGGCGGCTAATATTTAATAAAACGTAAAACTTGTATATAGAGTATTAAGTCATGATTCGTACCGTACACAACTTTTAATGATCCTACATAACTTACCATTAGAGCAAGGTAATGTCCTGCGTAGTTTGAATAATATTCTTGTTTTCCATCAGCCGTTACCATAGATTCGTATGCAAAACGAATGAATCATACGTTCATAACTGAAATCCAAATAAGGAGCATAGTTGTATTATCAAAATAATTAAACATTTTGAACGAGTCAAACAAACACTGATATATGAATAGATATACCACTGCAAAACATACTACAGGAAGTTATCTTGATTTTAATATGTGGAATGCGCTAAGGGTTTGTACAAAACTGATGCCTAGCCGGAGACAAATTGTGGTTGATTATTCTATCAAGGCTCCGTGAGGGTGTAAGTCTTATGTGGGGGCTGAGAGTGTAAGTCTGATGCCCGGACTGAGAGTGTAAGTCTTATGTCCGGACTGAGAGTGTAAGTCTGATGCCCGGACTAAGAGTGTATGACTGATGCCCGGACTGAGAGTGTAAGTCTTATGTCCGGACTGAGAGTGTAAGTCTGATGCCCGGACTAAGAGTGTATGACTGATGCCCGGACTGAGAGTGTAAGTCT
>JAXGGS010149529.1:0-18090 GCA_035585475.1 Armandia brevis
AGTAGTAGTGTTATATGCAGGGGTGGTTCGTTTGTCTATGGTTGGCCTTAAATTATGTTTGGCCCGGACCGTCTATGGTTGGCCTCAAATTATGTTTGGCCCTGACCGTCTATGGTTGGCCTCAAATTATGTTTGGCCCTGACCGTCTATGTTGACCTCAAATTATGTACCTAGACCTGTTTGTCTTTGGTTGGTCTATAGTTTCCAAGTCACCTATGTTTATCATCAGAATTTTTTTTTATCACAGCAGAGTATTTTTGAAAATGGGATAAAATATAATTTATTTTATTTTTTTTGGTTTTCGTTTTTCACTTGTCTGTACATGTTTTCTTTTTCATGATTTTGTAATCATAATATTTTTGTTCTTTTGATTAGTAAGCATTAAAATGAAAACGATGTGTCAGCTTTTCTTTCACATTTATAAAAGGAATTTGAAAATAATTCTTCATTAATGTTTTATAAAAGGAAACATGAATATTTCAACTTGGTTCAGAAATATATACAATGAGTGAGTACACCTTTTTTAATTATATTTCTTTATCTAAAAAAATATATCTATATTTTTAATGTAATTTTAAAAGGATTTTTTAAATAAAAAAAAAGGAGTATTGATGAGGACATAACACTTGAACAGTATGAGGGAAAAGAGGAGTTGTTCTACACTTACGCTCATTTGTACATGGATAAAATGGGTAACAGTGGATATCTAGATTTAGGAGTCAATAAATGGTTTATGTCACCCGCAGAGGCATGGAAGAGTGGAAAGGAATCAATTTTACATTCACTTGTCAAACCATCAACAGAGTTGGTGGTTATTGAGAAGAGAATACCAAAAGATGATGACATAACAATTTTTTCAATGATGATTATAAGACTTTTACAAGAAGAATTTATTAATATAAAAAAAAATGAATGTTGTTTGTGTTCTTTTAACACAATAAATGTTTCATTTGACTCTGTTACATGCTCTTTTTGCGAGGACTTAGATGAAATAGTGGAAGAAAACTTTCATGAAGTCTTGACATCAAAATTCGATTTCGATGTCTTGTATGATTATGTTAAGAAAAATTTCAGATTATTTTCTTTTGATTTCTTAGCTATTTTTGCTGTGGTATTTTTGTCATCAGATTTCATTTCAAAAGATTGTTATGAAGAAGAAAGAAAAAATCTTAAAACAGTCTGCAAAAATTTTGGCATTGTTCCAGTAGAGTTTAGAAATTTGTTTCAATTTTGATTGAAACAAATTATGTAAGAATTCTTGTAAAAAGATATAAATAGAAGTAAAAATAAAAAAAATGAGAAAATAAAATTTGATTCAAATGTTTTTATTTTTATATTAAAATTGTTTTTTAAAAAAAAAAATGGCTGAAGCAAAAAATATTGATGATAATAATGCAATCATTGGATTTAAACCTTGTTCAAGTATTATTGTGTCAGGAAGCAGTGGCGCTGGGAAGACAATGTGGGTGAAAAGATTTTTAGAAAATCTTGACAAAATGTATGAGGACAAATCACCAAAAGAAGTGTTATATTGTTATGGTGTTTATCAATCATTGTATGATGAAATGAAAGAAACATGTCCAGTTAAAATTACATTTGTTGAAGGATTACCTACAAGAGAAGATATATATGAATTTTCAGAAGATAAAGAACATAAATTGATAATAATTGATGACTTAATGCATAAAGCTGTAGATAACCAAGAGATGGAATTACTTTTTACACAGTACTGTCACCACAGGTGTTTAAGTTGTATATATATTCAGCAAAATTTATTTATGAAAGGGAGGCATTCAAGAACTATAACAATGAACGCATGGTATTTAGTTTTATTTGAGAATGTTAGAGACAAGAACCAAATATTACACTTAGGAAGACAAATTTATCCTGGCAAGTCAAAAAATTTTCTGTCAGCATATTTAAATGCTGTGAAAGCACTTTGGGGATATTTTGTAATTGATTTGTCACCAAATATTAATGAAGATTACAGATTGAGAACAAACATTTTTCCTGGAGAAGAGCCAACTGCTTATAAATTGAGACTATAAATACAGATTTATCATGTGTAAAGTAATAAAATTATATTATGGATCAAAGGTGTTCACAAAATTTATTTTTTTTAAAATTTTTAATCTTCAATGCTGATAAAAATCAAAGGCAAGTAGCAATCGATTTTGCAACTAAAGCACAAATTAAATGTGTTGTTGAAATATACGGAAATATCCTGTTTGGAAATATACAGATTAATGAGTCTTTTAAAAAACAATTAAAAAAATATAAAAACGAATTGATTTCTGTTTGGGAATCAAAAGGAACAGTTGAGGAAAAAAGGCGAATTATTGTTAATAACTCAACATTACTTAACAAAGTACTTGACTCATCAAAAGAATTCTTTTCACAAATTAGCTGTCATGGATGAAAGTTTTATAAAACTTAATATACCTTTGAGAGATATGAGATTTAAAATAAAAGATAGAAATGTACCAATTTCAAAAAGTAAAAAAATATGTATGGGAAACGGACAACAAATTGAACAAAATAAGAAGAAAGAAGATGATAAAGACAAAGTTGAATTTAATGAAAACGTTGACCAACTACAAATTAAAAAGTCAATTGAAAATGAAAAAAGAAGTAATGATATAAGTGATGATCAAAAAAAAATGTTTGAACAATATTATAATGATGATGATGATGATGATTGTGATGATTGTGAAGATTTTGAAGATTGTGATGATGATTCAAATAATAATGATGAAGATTTTGAAGAAGATGAAAAAGATGATAAGTATGAAAATTATAAAAGATTTGATGAAAAAGAGAAGAAAGAAAAAGAGGTCATTGAGGATTGTTTCAAGATTAATTCACATGAAAATAATAATACAAAAAATGATGATGAAAATGATGATAAAAATGAAACAATTAATCTTATAGAAAAAAATGAAAAAGAGTATGAAGTAGAAAAAAAGGAAGAAGAAAAAGAAATCAATTTTAAAGAACAAATTAATGAGAAATCAATTATTGTAAGTGTCGGAAGAAAACCTTATAAATTCAAATCTGACAAAAACAAACGTAAACCTTACAGTAAACATCCTCAATCAAGTCGAAACAAGTCTGATAAAATTAAGGAAAACAACGTTGTTCAGCATTATAGTAATAATGATGACTCATCTACAAATGAAGATATTCATGAAAAAGTGATTACTAATCACAATTTAATCAACTATATAAAAGCTTCTGAAATTAAATGGTTAAATTACAAGTAATTCATAGATGATAAAGGTATGTCAATTGTTACTAATGTTGTTTTGCATGGTAAATTATCTTGCAGAATAGACTTAAAAAAATTGTCTGATAAGATAAACAATACATATTACTGTAGACAAAAATTTAATGGTATAATTATAAGACATAAAAAAATTAAAGGAACATGTTTGTGTTTTTCATCAGGTAAACTTATTTGTAATGGTGTAAATGATGTTACATTAGCGAAAAAATCAATTAGACAATTTTCAAGACTGATACAAAGAGTAATTCCAATTGTACAAATAGTGTATATTAAAACTGCAACAATATCATTAACAGATTCTTTCAAAAGTAACGTGAAACTTAACAAAATATACTATCAATTACCAGGTTCATTTTATGAACCAGAAATTTTTCCAGGACTTAGATGTAAATTTGAACAAATTAATTGTACATTTTTTAGTAGTGGGAAAATTATCATTACAGGTGTAAAAAATAATACAGAAAGACAATACATAATTAAAAAAATTAGAGAGATACATTCAAATTACTTGCAAAATGCTAAATAATACTAAACGAGACTATTTAAATGATATTTATTACAAACCTGACAATCCTGCTAGTTTTTCAAGTCCAAATAAGTTATACGAATATGTAAAAAAAGATGGAAAATTTCAAATTTCACTGAGAGATGTAAAAAAATGGTTGTCTGGACAAATAGTTTACACAACAAACAAGGAATTAAGAAAAAAATTTAAAAGAAACAGAGTAATAGTTGGTGGAATAGACTACCAATGGGAGGGTGACTTAATAGATTTTTCCCGATATTATAAAAGTAATGAAGGATATAAGTATATTTTAGTTGTAATAGATGTCTTTTCAAGATATATTTGGACAAAAATTCTTAAGACAAAGTATGGTTCTGAAATTGGTGAAAAATTAAATGAAATCATATCAGAAAGTGGAAGAAAATGTCAACTATTTAGAACAGACGGTGGAAGAGAGTTCTCAAATGAAACTGTTGATAAAATGTTTTATCGTACGCACAATATTAAACACCTAATTACATCAAATGAAGTACAAGCTAATTATGCAGAAAGAGTAATAAAAACTTTAAAATCAAAAATATATAAACTAATGAGATACAGAAGAAAATATGAATATGTTAATTATATACAAAAATTGACAGTTTCATACAATAATACAATTCACAGCTCAACTGGTATTTCTCCAATTGAAGTTTCAAAATCAAATGAGGATGAGTCGAGATATAATCAGTTTTTGATTAGAATGAAAAAATCATTAGCAATACCACATAATTTTTTAAAAATTAAGAATGGTTTTGAAAATAAAATGAAATCATTTAAATATAAATTAGGAGAAAATGTTAGAATAGCTAAAACTAGAACTAAGTTTGATAGATATTATGATGAAAAGTGGACAGGGGAAGTTTTTGAGGTTACAAAAAGAAGTAGAAGAGATGGATTAAACATTTATAAAATTAAAGACAAAATGAATGACCCAGTAAGAGGTACATTTTATGAAACTGAATTACAAAATGTTGTATATGATGCTAATGGTGAATTTCATATTAAAGACATTGTCAAAAGTGTTAAAAATAAAGGTAAAGATAACGAAATTGTAGAAGTATCTTGGTATGATTGGCCAAAAAAGTTTAATTCACAAATTTATAAAAAAGACATTGTTAATTATTCATAATTTATTTTTTAGGATGACAACAATTTATGTTGAAAGTACTGACTCAAAAGATGTTTATCCATTAAATCATCCACAAAACTTTTCTGTGAAACTAACTAAAGAAATTGATTTGACTGGACAGTGGGAATGTGCTTTAGAAGAGATTATTATTGAATTCGATCATATATTAAATAATAAATATATATTTTTTTGTGTCGATTTTATAAAAGAGTCATTTGTTAAGGATAGAGAAGAAAAAGTATTGAGAAAAATATATGTGAATGAATTTGTTGGTTCACACCAGTTTCTTTTTAATCCACTTTTGTTCTGTCAATTATCAAGAAACAGACTCGACACAATAAGTTTCAAAATATTTTCAGAAAATTTTATACCTGTTGAAGGAATAAAAAGAGTTTCATCAACTTTATTATTGAGAAAAAGAAGACATGGCAGATGGTGAAGCATGGGAAAAACATTTCATTTCGATATCGAAAGATAGACCTTCAAAGAAATTCTACTATATGAAACCTGAATCATTTAATAATAAAACAAAAATTGATAAGGTTTCAACTGAACAGCAATATGTTCAAAGAGCTGAAGCACTTAGGAAAAGAAAAAGACCACAAGACGACAGTACTTTTAAAGAAAAAGATGAATCATCAAAAAGTATTCCTGATTTTGTTCATGACTCATCTGTTCCGAGAAAGCGTGGTAGAAAACCAAAAGGTATAAATAGAGAAAAATCTGTAAAGGTTAACAACATATTTGATGATTAAATAAAAGATGGGTTCATTAAAAGGTCATACTTCAAGTGTTGCACCATTTGGTGCCTCTCCTTATGAAGCAGGAATTGAAAAAGTAGAGTACATTGAATATAGACCAACAGCACCGATCTCAAATTCTTCTGCTTTAACTTTTGAGATTCCGCAAACAAATGTAGAGTTGATTGATTTTAATCAAACAAAAATGTGTATTCGAGCAAGAATAAAAAGATTAGATGGCCAATCAATTACATCAGTTGATGAAGTTGCTTTTGTAAATGCGCCACTATACTCAATGTTCAAACAAGTAGATATTAAAATACAAGAAACAGTAATAACAAATGGCGTTTCTACAGGATTTGCATATAAAAATATACTTGATTTATTAACATTATATGACGAGCAATCTCAATTGTCTTATTTACAATCTGCACTATTTTTTAAAGACAGTTCATTAAGAATGGATGATAATTCTCCATTTACTGGAAAAAATATAGGATTGATAAACAGATTTGCTTATACAACTGAAGGTAAAGAAGTAGAAATGGAGGGTTTTTTGTCTTGTGATTTAGCAAAACAAGACAGATTCATGTTAAATGGTCTGCGAGTACAATTCATATTTTATCAAAATACAGATGATTTCAGATTAATTTCACCTGATAGAAACAAGTATTATGTAGATTTGTCTGATATGATTCTAAAAGTATGTAAAGTGACTGTTTCACCAGGAGTTACTTTAGGGATAAATAAAGCTCTAACCTTGACTGATGCCATTTATCCAATAAGAAAGAGTGAGATAAGAGTAATAACAGCCCCAGCTGGATCAAATGATTTTTCAATGGATGATTTGTTTTCAGGAAGAATACCTTCAATAATTTACTTTGCTTTTGTAAAAAGTTCAAGTTATGTTGGAGATATTACAACAAACCCTTTCAATTTTGAAAACTTTGATATCAGTTACTTATCATTTATGGTTAATGGTTGTAGTGTTCCTGCTCCTGCTTTTAATTTAGATTTTGAAAGTGGAAAATATGTATCTGCCTATATGAGTTTGTTCACATCGACTGATACTCATATATCAGGAACAACAAATTCTATTACAAGGAGTGAGTTCCCAAATGGATATTGTATATTTTGTTTAGATGTAGATGGGTTTTCTAGTCAGTATCATACAAATAGACCAAGATATGGGTTGAGTAGACTTCAAATCAGATTTAAAACAGCTTTATTAAATTCCGTATCAATCATTTGTTATGCAAAATATGATGCTACAATAAAAGTAGATAAAGTAAGAAATGTATACATGATTGATCAACCAATAATGAGTGAAAATTCTAAAATAATGTAACATGTAATATATAAATAAAGTTATTAAGAAAATAATTATTCACTTTCATTTTTTACAAATCGAGCTTTAAACAGTGACTTAGTTCCATATGGTACCGTGTCAAAATTTTCAAGAATAATCCTTTTTGTATAGACAAGTTTGTACTTTTTTCTTTCAACTCTATTGTAAATTGTTGAATGTTTCTTTGAACGAGTAATTTTATTTGTATTTACAAATGTTCTCGTTTCGAAAGGTTTGTTGATTACAAGATTTTTCATTTCATGAAAATTTACAATTTGTTGATTAACAAAGTTCAATGTAAATCCTCTAACCTTACACAATTGTCGACCTGCATTAGTTTCAAATGCATAATTCTTTGGGCCTGCACTTACAAATTCTGTTATAAATTCACTTGGATTTAATTCACTTGTAAGATCACCTAAGTAATTACCTAATGACAATTTTTGACCATTTTTTTTATGTACATAAATTAGAGAATCTGTGTCGTAATAAATTGTTCGTTCACCTACAACATCCAAAATCTTGTACAACCTCAATCTTGCATAAGCAGTTGTAAAAATTGCTATGAAAATATTTGTATCTAAGTTTTGTTTCACAAAACCTTCATCTGATTGATAATCCAACTGTAACATTTCATCTGTAATCAGATTAAAATTTGATATTTTTATCGAAGGATCATACAGCATTTTAATAAAATCTGTTCCATCAGCACTTGAAAAATATTTAGTTTTTGGCATATTTTCTCTCTGAGCAAATTTTCCCCAAAATGAGTTTAGAATTAGTTTACTGACAGCTCTTTTTCCTTCGTTTTTCTCTATTGAATTTTCATCTAAAATAATTCCTTCATTTTCGTAATAGTTTTTTATAAATTCTTCTTTTTCCTCACTGTTTTTAACGTTTTCTGGCCAACCAGAACACTCCTGTTTTATTTTCAAAAATGTGTCAACATATTCAGTAAAAATTCCACCTCTCTTCTCATCTTTGTCATACTTACTAGACTGTTCAAAATGATAGACCTCAAAAATTTTCAAGACCTTGTACCCTTTTTTTATTGCCATGAGAATTTCAGGTGTACTCCAAGTACCAACGAATGATCTATCTTTAACTGAACAGGTACAAGGGTGAACAGTTTCATTTTCTGCACAAGTATAACAGAGAGCAAATTTTAGTTTGTTGTTGCTTTTAAATGGCAAGACAGGGTGATAGAGATTTGCAGGTGAAATAATTCTTAATTTGACCAATCCAAAATATTTATCTAACGATTTGAAGTTTTCCCTTATTATTACTGGATGACCTATTGGATATCTATCATATTTGTTAACTGTTGAATATAAAGATGTAAAATCAACATATTCAATCATTTCATCTTCGTCAGCAATATAATGTAATTTGCTTGCATTACATCTACCACCAAAAAAAGCTTCTCTTGGTTCTAATTTTTCAATAAAAAAATCTTTTTCTTTTAAATTAGATATGAAACTGTTCATTGTAGGATCTAATTTTAAAGTTTTGTCAAAATCACAACTCCACATTGAAATAACTTTATATCCTTTTTCTTCTAATTTCTTTTCTTTCAATTTAGTTAATTTATACCTAACCTCTAAAGAATGTTGTGTTGCATTATCATGAAAGTTTCTGTTGCTAGGGTAACAACGTAAACAACCATGATATCTGCAACCATTAAACTCAAGTACTACTTCTTGTTTGGTATAAGGATCTATGTAATAACCATCTACTTTGTATCTTGATGAACCACATATAATTGTTTTTTCACCTTTGTGCAATGCGTGTTGAACTCTAACATTGTTAGTTTTTTCAAACCAAGCTAACCATTGCATTGATTTGAAACTGTATTGATCTATATCATTATATGTTTCGTTTGGTAAAAATGCTATGGGGCCTTTTTCAAATTTCATATTATCTTTATCAATTATGATTTCTGGATCTAATTTACTTCCATTCAAATAGTAATTTCCGTATTTCTTTATCACTTTAACTTCTTTTTTTTCTGAAGTTTTTGTTGTAATGTGACACTTATAGATTTCTTCATGAAAACATGTTCTATATATTTTCATACATAATCCAGCTATTGTCATACTTTGAAAAGCATCAATTCCCTCCTCAAAATATGAAAATCCATCTGATGATAGTGTTTTCTTTCCTGTCAGTTCAAGAATTGTTTTTCTAAATTTCAATGTACCCTTTCTGAGAATGTTAACATCTTCATTGCAATATTCAAGAATTTCTTTCTTAAAGTCAAAAACATCTTTTGAAGTTATTTGTTCATACCATTTAAAAAAATGTGATCTTTCTTCAGTTGACATGAAATTTAAACCGTAGTCTTCAGGTGCTGGGTAAATCCCAATGTAATTCTCATTTTCTTTTCTGTTAAAAAAATGTGGAAAAAATCCTTTCTTGTTCTCTGTAATTCCAAAAGTTTTTGGAATTAAAGACAATTTCATAGGTAAAAAATTGACTGAATCAATGATTTTTATGTTAAGACCTTTTTGAACAATTACAGACATTATTTTTGATCCATTGTATGTGACTGATGGTGTAAAATTGTTCGAAAAAAGATATTTTAATAAAAAATATCCATCATAACCTTTTAGGTTATGAGCCATAAGGATAAAATCTTTATGTTGATCTGAGAAAGCAAATTTACAAAAATTGTCTCCTGATTCAACACCCCAAAAAACTTTTTTTCTTTTTCCACAATCTTTACAAGGATCTTGTGTAAATTGTTTAGTTTTTTTGTCAATTTTAGAACAATTTTTACATCTATTTCCACATTGACTACAATTTGAGTTGTCTGTTATTTCTTCATCCTCGCATAAATCACAAGATGAATGTGAAACTACCAAGTTTGGTTTATGCATTAGTCTACCACAAATGTCTTCATCGCAATTCATACACTTACTACAGACTAAACATGGACTAATAAGATCTTTACATGAAATACATCTTTCAACTCTCAATGGACAATATCCTTTTTCACATTCATATTTTTCATCTTGTCTGCATTCAACATCAAAGTGAATTACTTTGAGGTTTGATGATTTTAAATCTTTTGACCTTGTATAACATAAATGTTCTGAATTAACAAATGTGTTACAAGTTCGACACAAATATTCACCACATATATGATTGATGAAAGAACGATTTTTTATAGAAACAACTTTCTTACAGTCCTTGCATAAAATATTATTTTTGCATGATGCCATTGTAATATGTTTCTTGTAACATTCATCTGATCTAACTGTCTGATTGCAATTTTTGCAAGTGAAAGGACTAATTGACCTACAGTTCTGCCTTGAACATGAAGAACAACAAACTTCACACACATGTCCTCTTGGATTTGAATATGGGGTTAAACACTCCATACAGAAATATGAATGAGAAAAAAACCCGGATATTTTTGTAATTGCATCAAAATGATTCTCAGAGTGTAATAAAAATAGTTTTGTCGAATTCATTTTTCCAGGTGTAATAAATCTGCATTGTTCTTTCAAACTAACAATAATAAGATTTATATTGAAAGCTTGTTCATACTTCTGAACATCTTCCAAACCTGATTCTTTTGTATGTGAAACTCCAGCATATTTTGCTAACCCAATTGCAAGATTTTTTTGAAACTTGTTTTCCAGTTTGACATTTGGTGTTTTTTTGGAACGAGATATTCTTTCCCCTTTTAGTAATTCTTTGTATGAAGACTCAGACATACATTTGTATTTTAGAATGAGATCAACATTAGACATTCTTTTTCCTTTAATTTTATCTTTTTTAGTTATGTGTTGCCAATCATTGTTACTGATTTTAACTGCTTTTCCCCAAGACACAGCAAAAGCTCTTTGGAAACATATTGAATCAGTATTTGTTATTCTGGCAACATACCTTTTTTTTGCTAAAGATTCCCTATCAGTAACAATGTTTTTACCTTCTCCTTTCACTTGTTTTATCATTCCAACAGATACATGGAAAGATTTATCGATGGTTAAATTTTTATGACTTTGTAAGACATTTTCTATTCTTTTCAATACAACTTTTCCATCCAAATTTTGAAGTTTCTGTAATGGAACAACTATATCACCATCTAAATCAGAGTGACTTATAAGTAATCTACCAAAATCATTTTCCCCAAGGCTTCCTTTTGTGTCATGAATTACATCATCAAAAAGCATTTCCAATGATTCTAATATGTCTGAGATTTTTTTTCCAACCCATTCCTTTTTGAAATTAACCCTGTAAACATAATTTTTTGCAAGATCTTTAAAAGTTTGTACTTTTACCCTTTCAACATTGTATGAATTGATGTAATCATCTTCGTCCTTAAATCCCGCAACTGCATATCTGCTTTTCCTTTTTTTTTTCTGGTATCTCATTCTGTTTTTTATTTTCTTTGGAATTGCATAAAAACTTTCTTTTCTTCCACTTTCATGATTTACCTATAAACATGATTAAAAATAATTAATATTTTTATTTATCTTGAACAATTACTACATTATTTAATAAACTAAATGAAATATTTTATTTTTTTTTACCTGATAAATCTTTTGTTTCTTTTTAATCTCTCCTATCACATTATCTTCATCAGAGTCAGTCATTTCAGTTTGCTCCTATTTTTTTTGGTTTAAGAAATTAGATATATATTATTATATATGTTTTAATCAAATAATGAATTGTTATTTTATAAAATTCGATTCATTCCTATTTTTTTTCAGTTATATACTTACCATTATGTCTGTTGATGAAGGAGATCGATGTGAAAGCT
This sequence comes from Armandia brevis, assembly GCA_035585475.1. Classification (NCBI taxonomy): domain Eukaryota; kingdom Metazoa; phylum Annelida; class Polychaeta; family Opheliidae; genus Armandia; species Armandia brevis. The sequence goes on from JAXGGS010149529.1 coordinate 11,822, forward strand.
TCCTTTTTGCTTTTAATTTTCTCCTTTCATGTCTTTCTTTACTATCAGATGAACTTGAATATGAATTTTCTGATTCATCCGAAAATAATGTCCTTTTTTTTGTGTCACTTGATGAACCGTCAGACTAATGATAAATACAAAGAGAAAAATAATTAATATTGTGTAGTATTGTCATGTTAGTTCTCCCATACTTGAATAGTACTATGACTCTCGTCAGACTGTTGTTAAAATAAAAATTGAAAAATAATTAATATTGTCACTATATTATTGTTTTGCAATAGATGTAGTATTGTCCTGTTTGACCTCCCATACTTGCATAACACGAGTAAAAATACACTGCTGCACAAAAATATTTGTCATTTGTTTGTAATCATATTTACCTCATTTAAGACACTTAATGCTCTAATCTTTCTGTTGATGTATTTATCGTCTGTCATTTTCCATGTCTCTACGAATTGCTTAGCATCAGACTCTGAATTTATCAATCCATCTCTCAGCTTGGCATCAAACAAGGTCCGTATCAAATGAGATCGTGAAGGCATTTTCTATAATTCGCGTGTACCCAATATGACCTGAAACTAAGTAATGTACAAAATGATGTTAATATTAGCTGAAATATTGTATGAAATAGTCTTAAATCACGCGTTTTGTTTGTAAATAACTTGTAGTCGAAATCTTTTGTTCAAGAGTGTATCTAGTCATGTGATAAATTACTCGTCACTGATTGGATTGAGATATAAACGTGGTCATTTAAAGGAGTCAAACAATCGTCACAAGTCGTCTCTCTCATCTCAATCATCTTAACACAAGATATATTATCACTTAAGGTAAGTAAATCAATTAAAATCTATTAAATTTCTTTCCCTCAATCATCATACAATACTATTTGAATACATACAACTGTTGTCAATATAGAGAACAACGTCATTTGAATATACGTAGTGATACTAGAGATAAATATTAATTACGTTCTAATGAATGTCCACTATCTGACGCAATATTGAATACTAATTAGTATGTCTTATTTTCAGAATACGACGTAATTGACTTTAAATCACATCCGAAAATGAATATGACCAACACTATCAAGGTAATTTTTCATAATTATTATTCTGTATCTCATCTTATTCTGTATTTGTCGTAAGATTACTCATCATATGAAACATGTGACTCACTCAAACAACACAAGTCTGATCATATGATTAATTTTCAGCTGATGGTGTTGGTTACGTTCATACACATGGTGACATCAAATCAATGTAGCCATATGAGAGACTGTTTTTGCCCGAATACCGAGAGGTTATTATGTCCCGGAGCTGGATTAATAACTGTCTCACGTCTAGAATTGGCCTTACCACGTTTCTTTGTCTACACAATTGATGTGCGAGGACGAACCATACCAAATGACTTTCTATACGACATATCAGACGCTTTTGAAAACCTGGAGAGAATCATGATCAACGGATGCACGTGCAATGAAAATCTACTACAGCAACTTGAATTTATCTTTCCTTTCATAGTCAGACATGATTGTTTTCCATCTACTATTCCACCACCTGTAACCATCGTACCATCAACCACAAGTGATTCGACTGATCAACCAGAGACAACTGACATTGGTGAACAAACCATCAATCCAGGTATTTATTATTTATAACTTTCAATATATCATATGAATTGATCAATAAGTTCCTTCATTATTCATCACTTGATTTTTCAAACCCATTTACACATAATGAATGACTGCACAGAATAGTGTTCATTTTCAGATCCAACACCTTTGATTTCTACAAACGAGCCTATAACATCTTCCAATTCACCTCACCCTATAAGATCCACGACAAGGTTTCCATTTACAACATCGTACATTACCTCATCAAGTTCATCTCCCCCCACCTTGAATCCAACACGTACGTATTATTTATCACTTTCAATATTCCGTATGAATTAATCAATAAGTTCATTCATTCATTCATCACCTGTTTTTTCAACCCTATTTACACATAATGAAATGACTACACAGAATAGCGTTCATTTCAGATTCATCACCTTTGATTTCTACAAACGATCCTATAACATCTACCAAAGCACCTCACCCGATAAGATCGACGACAAGGTTTCCATTTACAACACCCTACATTGCTTCAACCTTCTTGCCTATTACTACGTTAACTCGTCAAGAAACCACAACTAGAAAAATCACCTCATCAAGTTCATCTCACCCTACCTTGAAGCCAACACCTATAACGCCTGAACCTGAGTCTCTCAGTCATACTGAGCATGGGTTGTTATTGTTCATATCATCCGCTTCTGGTTGTGTAACAATATATATTAGTTACAGGACTTTATCATTAATTAAGAAATGTATTATTAAGATATTAAGGAATAGGAGGAGACGACTGCGGGAACAGGATAATGAACATGAGAGACTTGAAGAAGAGGAGTCTAATGTTGATTCAAATCATTCCTCAAACAACATTCTACGTGGAAGAAATGTTCTTAACCTAATGGAAGGACTTTATAGTTCAATATCTGACTTAAACATTAATCTCCGCGATAATGTCAGACGTGCAAGAGAACGTGCTCTTAATCGTCCTCAGAATAGAAGACACGATGAAGACATGGAAATGCTTTCATTGACAAGTCAGGAAGCTGAACCCCCACAGAGACAAAGATTAAGGCTTGTAATTAGAGGTGAAACACCGATTTTTGTGAATGAAACCAGTGTGAATCAATCAGTTCACTCTAACCAGAATCCAGTGAATTCAACCGAAGATCAATCACAATTTTACAATAGCCATGATACATTCGCGCATGATGATGATCATGATGAACCTTTATATGCAAACATGGATAGTCATACTGAATGTAAAACATATTGCTCAAAGTGTGGGGTTGAGTCTGATTTGAATGTATGTGAATCATGTAAACTGTACAACATTCCTCCTCCACCTAGTGTAAACCGCAAACGTGACAGGGAAAAATGTACAAACGAAACAACGAACAGGATGTTTAATCAGAATAACGAAAATGAAGAAATAGACAGGCAAAACGAACGCGAACAAATAAATGAGAGAGCATTTATGCAGAGAGACTTGAAAAAAGGTACATTGTCAATGCCGATGTCAGAAACTGTTCCAAATCAGTCATATGTGGAGAAGAACATATATGAACTACCTGACTATCCACCTGTGCTTTCCAATAGTTCTAGCTTGACTAATTCCTCGCTAAGTTTTCCCTCGTTTCCAGCTCCGCTTCCTTTTTCGTCAACAACAGAACGTCTTTCATCACCCCCTCAAGAACATTTTGACGAAGGAAATGATGGTGACAGTCTTCCATCAAACATAAGTCAGCCGACTTTTAGTTATGAACAATCATCTCAATCATCTTCAGCTGGACCACACTATGATTATATTGATCAATCTAGTTCAATATTCAAATTTGATTTTGAACGTGATTCTCCGATAGCTAATTCAACGAAAATTAAATCTCCTTTAGCAATGAGTAGAGGTGTATTTTCTATTCTATTCATATCTCTTTTAATTCAGATATCACCCTCATTTCTATTTTTTTTATTAAAAGTGATTGTTTCCTTTTACAGAATGTATTAATCATGAAGATTGGTCATCCCCTGACAAGAAAAAATGTTCTGAGACATCATCTGATCGCGATTCTAACGGGGAAGAAAAGAAGCTGTCAAGTAACGGTACGATATCTCCCCTTATAACGGTAACTAATCATTTGTGAATTGATATTATAATCGATACAAATTAGAATATTTAAATTATTATATTTCATTATCAATAACAGGTTATGAAACCCCGTTACCAACGAAATCTTCAACTAAATCTACACCAACTTCATCTCCCGCGTGTATATGTGATAATTCAGGTCAGATTATCCGTGAAAAAGATAATTATCAGTCGCTGAGTCAAACAGATCGTTCTCCAATTAATCAGAACATGCCTGTTCAAGTTTCTGATATTAAACTTGAATCAGTTAATGATGATCAATCAAGTGATCAAACTCGCTCTCCTATCATTAGACCAGCTATTCCACCCAGAATTAGATTTAGTTTTGAGTCTCAATCTGTTCAACATCAGTCTTCTTCACCCACACACGATGAGAGGAGTAGATCAAGAATGAGTCAAACAAATTCACCAATAAGACAAATTGAGAGAGCCAATTCAGATGAAGGTATGTGTTTAAAAAAATACTTACTTTAATCTTATTAATCTCTGTAATAGTCCTCAAAAGCACAGTCGTACATATGTTGCCAATGAATTAAATCTAAATATTCGATGCTTGATTGTGTGTAAAATGGAGTGAAATATCTTAGGTATAGTTCTTCCTGGTTAGATTTTTGCCATCTAATTCTTATCTTTATATTTAACATAATTTCCTTCTATCACACATGTAGCTGACGACCACGATAAAGAAGATGAATCCAGAAATCCTGTGACTGTGAAGAAAAGCAGTGGTAGACGATCGAGGTCCGTGCCAAAGAAGAAACGTGGTCAATTCCCTTTACCCTCTTATGAAAGACCAGTTACTAGGAGCGTTGATAGGCAAAATGAAGGAGCCAATCGTTTCGGTAATATACTGCAATATCTTCAATCTATTTATTTAGTACACTAAGTAGATTGTTTGTATTTTATTCTCTGTTTTTAAAAACAAAGCATAACAAAATATATCTTTCATTTGTAGAGAACCCTACTGAGGAAACTATTAAGTCACGTTACAACATTCCACCGTACGAAAGACCAGTCACACGATCTAGAAGCAGGGTCCGATCTAGTAAGTACATGTACTAAAGTACAATCAGTCATGCTTGTTACATAAGCATTTTAAAATCCAGACACATATTATATAATAAAATTCACTCAGACTACTTAACGATATGATAAGGATAAAAACCATTATATAATAGTATACATAATAATTCTGTCTTATAGATGATCACTCTAACTCAGCAAGTGAAGTAAAACTACCCAATCGTGTTACTAAGGGTCAGCAAATGAAAGCGCAAAAGCAGAGAGGTATAACTACTGTGTGATTAATTTTACGTATTGTGTATATAATATAATAAATCATGTATGGGTAATTTTATTATTTGTGTATACAAATAGCTGAAGAAAAGAAAGAGAAGAAGAAGGATAACAAGAAAAAGAACGAGGATAAAGGAGGAAAAAAGAAAAAATGATCTATATCAATCGAGGTAAATGATAAATATAAGTCCTTAATCTTATTTCAACCCCTTTTTTATTACTTTCAAAAATGTGTTACATTTACTTCAACTAAAATAACAGGAAGACATTTTTAAAATAATACTTAAATGATCAAATGATGATCATTAGTTTGAACATGTTGCGCATCCAGGATAATGAATACGACCATGAAGTTGATTACATGAGAGAATACTCTCAAATCTGGGGATGAATTTGACAAGCTCTCTACATATAAATTCGTCTAGAACGTCTTTTTCAGAAGGTGAAAGAGAGACACATGACGAAACCTTATCGGGTAATTGTATGAACTTAGTAAGATTCATACAAACGAATGGAGAGCGCACCTCAATCTTAAACAAATCAGCCAGATCAAGCCTTTTTACCTTTTTCTTTTTTGTCTTGACTATTTGCAAAGCCAAAGTAAAACCAAAAAGATTTTTGCACAATAGCAAAAACTGATGTTCTGTCATTAAGATGACCTTACTCCCTGCTCTGCTACGATTGTCCATAAAAACAACCGTAATAGGATCACTCGTATAATTTACCAGTTTCAACTTGATGTTCTTACTTAGGAAAACTACAACCGTGTCATCTTTTACACTGAAAGACCCTTTTTTCATCATTTCTGATGATGGCTTATCGCCATAATCCATAATCCCATATGTTGAAGCCAACTCTTGTTCTGACATATTAGTTGCAACAAGAAAATCGTCGTCGTCTAAAGGACTAATTTTTTCTTTCTTCTTTTTCAGTTGTTGCTGTTTTTTCTTAGGTGGAGATTTACCACTTCCTTCTTCACCCTTGGGATCTTTCTGCTGCTTATTCTTCGGTTGAATTTTTCCTCCTCCATTATCCGGATCTTCTACGTTACCTGCTGAAGCAGAAGACTGAATAGACTCAGTCGTTTTCTTTCCTCTCTGTGTAAAAAAAAACATAACAGGAGCTTATAATTATTGTTTTATACAACACACACACACACACACACACACACACACACACACACACACACACACACACACACACACACACACACACACACAC
>JAXGGS010149640.1:4227-18090 GCA_035585475.1 Armandia brevis
AACTCTCGGACAAACAGATATATGAACTCCCGGACATACAGCTGTCCCACATCTACTCCCGGACATACAGCTGTAACACATCTACTCCCGGACATACACCTGTCACATAACTACTCCCGGGTATCCAGCTGTCACATATCTACCCCCGGACATGCAGCTGTCATTTAACTACTCCCGGACATACGACTGATACACATCTACTCTCGGACATTTCGTTGATGTTTTCCTGCTTGTTCGATTGTGTGATTAAATTGATTTGTCATATAATGTAGCGATATTTTTCGTTTATCAGGTGGCATACGAGGACGTTTGAACTACCAGCCTTTCAGAGTGTTGACGCTTGGATCCTCACTCCTGTGCGCCATAGAATGTCTAACATACAAAGCTGTATTGTGCCAGAGCTTCCAGTACGATTACGGGGATTCTAGACGATGTGAACTAGTGAGAGCCATCGAGGGTACTAGAATTCATGTGCACAGGGTGAGCTTACAGAATGAAGAAAATGTACTCAAACTAAAAAGATAATACGCAAACTGATGTTTCTGAATGTCATTAATCATTATCATTACTCCTATAGCATGGAAATGTATTTTACTATGAAAGGCGAGGACTTGGACACGTGTCTACCCTGGAGTTTGACATCTCACTCAGGCACAATAACTTATACTATGTGAACGCGTATGCAGAAAATACATTAGGTGAGGACATAAATATTAAATTTTGTTTGCTTTCTTGCGCTTGAGATTTACAGTGTCGTGTTGACGATATGCAATTATTCACTATGATGCGGCTGATTTACAAAACACAAATTTATGTGTGAATACATGTGTATTATCACCTTTGCCGACAGAAAATGATAAAAAGAAGCGATACGCAATCACATTTATCTCTTAATGCTGATGTTATATCCTTTCTTGTATGAATATTGACTAATGAACATACTGTATGTTTGTTTAAGGATACACAAATGCAGTAACAGCTGTCGGAACATTGGTAGATTTGACAACGCCATCCCCTAGAGATATCAGTACTATGGAAGAAGATGTGCTGATGCATATCCCTTGTGACGAATACATTATCCATCATCTGAGATCTCGATGTGTCGGGCAAACTCCGATTGACAATTATTGGTATAAACATGAATTTATTTTGATCCCTACACACACCCTTAATCATTGCTTACTATGAATGACGTTATATTATTTTTAATCATCTAGGTATTTTAAGGATGGAAATGAAACTAGAACTATATTCAATGGTCCACATCCTCTCGTGGAACAAAGCTACACCAGAGCGAATAGAATGATCTCGGGTAAATTATGTTAATTGTTTATACCAAATATCCATACTTTACGATACTGTGGATGTCATGATTAATCACTATTTTACACAGCCAATTGGGACGGAATACACGATAATGAGACTGGTATCTTGATATACGAGTTTGCGGTTGGACTGGAACCCTGTCACCATACCCATCTTCCACATCAGGATCCACACGGTCATCTACATTCTAGTGACCAGTGGACACATGTAGGGGTCATGTATCCAGTCTTCATGGAAGGTACTGGCGTTTTAATATATACAGTTTGAATATGCATATTGTTGCGGTAGATATATGTAAAAATTAAATATTAGGGTAGATTGAACCTACATATAATCAATCGTCCATTATTGTAGATGGAGAATATTACATCACAGTCCAGGCGTTGAATGACATTGAATTTGGTGGACCTTTGGCACTTGCAGTTTGCCATTCGATTCCATACACTGTAGATACAGTTCCACCAATTATCATTTCAATAACAGATTATACATACGATGAGACACTTCTGCAAGTTTCTCTAGAACTCAAAGCAATGTACGTATGAAAAGATAGTGCTTGATTCCCGATCAAGTTTAAATAAAGTGATTTATCGATGTTGTTAGAACAAATTACCTTGTAAATATTTCAGCGATGAAACATCACGAATAAACCGAGTAGAGTTTGGACTCGGAAATGACAGAAGGAATGTGTACGTCATGCCATACACAGATGTGAATGACTTTGACAACCCTGCTCATAGCTTTCAGTTGCCAGACGGTGTATTTGTTTGGGCCAAGATACGTGTCACCGACATGGGTATGTGTTGACTAAAACCATTAACCAATTGTTGATGTTGGCGTGTTGCCTATTGAAAACACTCTGTAGCTGTCTGCCTATTATAGTTGGCCTGCGAGCGGTTGACCATTCTGAAGCACCGATCATTGTGGACTTTAGTCCCCCAGAACCTGGAACTGTCAGTGATGGACACATCAGAGGATTGGATCTGCAGTATCAAAACTCCAGCAATTCCTACTGTGGTTTATGGGACGGTTTTACGGATCCCGAGAGTGGAATAGGTAAGAGCTTATAACATATCTTCTTGCTGCCATGTTAACTTAATGTCGCAAACTAGGAATGTTTCAGTTACGACATCTATAGTCTAAGTTAAACATATCAACTACCTGAATTGTCAGTGGAATCTAAAGTTATCATAATTTCTTATTGCTAATGTAGAACGCAATTGAACCACATTATATAAACTTACAGTCCGTCATGACCGGCTGCTTGTTTCTACATTGATAGCACTTTTATGCATTGATAGCGTATTATGTGGTGGAGCTGGGATCGGAGCCAGGGGGAAATGATATAGCTGAGCAGGCCGTATCCTCCAGAGACAGAAGCTGGTGCAGGAACGATCTTAGCCTCTTACAAACAGGGACGTACTATCTTACTGTAACAGCCTGGAACGGAGCAGCCAAGCCTACAAATACTACAGTTACGTCGAGCGGAGGTATGCACGTGTTTACATGTCTCTTATATTTGCGGTCTCTCAAGTCCCGTGCTATTACTATTGCGCACTTTAAAGCAACTTAGAAATGCAAATTTATCGGATCTAAAGCATTATCGTCGAAGGCGTTTATGCTTACTCTCCCAGCTCACAAAAAGCGGTAACCAAAATTAAAAAAACGTTACACTAGATTGAATATTTCAGAGTTGAATTGCACACGATTCCAGTATATCTGCATATGATTCTCTCACAAACGTTCTTCCTTAGTTTATGTTGATACAACCGCTCCCTATCCTGGCTGGGTTAGAGACGGGAGGGAGAGAGATGAAGATTTAATCTACAGCAGATACCCGTCCACGCTCAGCACTACATTTGAGAACTTCACGGATCCAGAGACAGGAATAGAATATTACTTTGCCGACATTTACCAGAAATGTGAGCAGAAAATTCTGTTTCCCATCGGTCACACATTTGTTAAGTTGATATATGATGATTGACCATTAGCAACTTGTATTTGCGTTTGTAGCTGATGGAGGACCTGAATCTAAAGTTCACACAGAAACGAATATTGAGCAGAATACTGACCACCTAGTGATGCATCACCTCCACTTCCAGCACAGAGACACAGTGAGGACTGAGATCACAGCTGTGAATCGCGCTAAAGGACAGGTCACAGTGCCATCTAGCGGCTTCTTTGTAGATCTGACCATTCCTATGTTGGAAGGTTTGGTAGATGGGTTCGATCTTGCATATGATCCGCAATTTTCAGTAGGTCAACATTTTAATGAAAATGGGTTTTTTAATTTGCAATATGCTTGTGATACACTTATAAGTTACGCTTAGTTAAATTGTCAGTACCAATACTTTCCACATCATTAGTTTTACAAAACGTTTAGATCCTACATTAAATGTATTACCAAGGGTAATTGTACATCATATTAATATTTTCAGCGGTCTGTGACGGATCTGTCAGTCTCGTGGATTTTCACTGATCCAGATTCTGGTATCCACCATTATGACGTCACTGTCTTCCAACTTTTCCAGGGGCAGCGGTCTCAGTTCTATCCTGAAAGGTCAGTTATTCATAGATAACAGCCGAATGATCCGTGCTCGATATAAACGTGTTCGTTCTAAGAAACCTCTTTTTCTGTTTTAGTGGAACTATCCGGTTACTAGGTAACGCTACACAGTATGAGGGCACGGAATTCGATCTAACTCCCGGTCTACACTACAGTTTCCGTGTCTCTGCCACTAATGGCGCCGGGCTCAGAGCTGTGCATGATACCACAGGTGTCATCATAGATCCAACACCGCCAATAGTCAGTGTTATATCATATTTTGTCATCGTGATTTTCCGAACTTTGTGGAGAATAATTTTAAAATTAAAGCATGTGATATTAAACAAGCGGATGGCATAGAGGACATCATATTTTCCTGTCACCAAGATATCTTTCAATAGATACAAATTGATTGAACATGTATCTACAGATGCGGTTTGTTCGGGCTGGAGCCTTGCTGGGACAGTTTGAGGAGGTGATCGGTGGCGTAGTTGTGCATAATGATCAACATCACTTGCCAGCATCTTGGAAAGCCAAAGATTTTGAAAGCGGAATCAAAGAATATCAGCTCGCCCTTGGAACTCAACATGGTAATTTTTCCAAATTCAAACATAGACTTAGTTTTGAGCTATTTTTTTTTTTAAACATATGCTGGTATGAAACATCGTATTATTTCAACTAGATATGTACATATTGAACAAATTATTAGCATAAACTAAAACGACTCGTGGCAGAAACAATATTATGCCAGTCAAAGTGAATCTATAGTGTCATCCTGATAGCACTCATGTAATTGATATTCATTACATTGGACTATTGGACATTTGATCATCGTTACAATAAAACGTAACGGTAATAATCCAAAGCCTTTTAATTTAGAAAGGTCACTATTCCACTGTTCATGGTCTAGTAGTTGCGATATCTGCTTATTAATGTTCTTTGTTTGTTTAAGGTGGTGACGATGTGCTGCCGTTTAAATCGATGGGAACCTCTGAAGACACGATTCTTACTGATTTATTCCTGGAAATGTACTCAGAATCTGGAAAGTTGTACTACATATCTGTGATAGCTATCAATGGCGCTGGAGAAAAGAGCGCTTTAACCTCATCTACGTAAGACAGCTTGTATTCTCGTATTTACGCGTGGTCAAATCTTGGTCAGCTAAATTCTCTAAGTAAGGCTGATTTAACTCTAGGCCGATACGCGTGGTGGCTGCTGATGTTGCAGGGGTGACATTTGACGGACCAGAGAAAGGAGTCGATCTTGATTATAAGATCGATGCGTCCACACTGACCGCGACCTTCTCCGGATTTGAAAGCGAAGCAAACGGGATACACGAAGTGGAGTTTAGTGTTGGAACACAACCAGGCTGGGATAACATTGTTCCCTTCTCCAGACAAGGTCTCATTGTCCATGAAGACGAGGAAGAATTTACAATGGGCAAGTGGCTATATTTAGAATACCTATAGTTGTTACCAATAGTAACCTCAAACAAAGTTTCATACCTAGACTTAGCCTTGCTTACAAGGCTCTATTCATAATGCCCATTGGCTACTCTCCCTCCTCTAGCTCAACATTAGAGCCTTGTAAAATCCGTCGCTGATTCCTGTGCAGTCATTTATGCACGGAGCACAACAGTCCCCTAGCTAAGTGTATATTTAAACTCAGCTCTTGACCCAGTACCTGTATGGCCAATCAGATGTCCGACCCCAAGTAGGTTGCGCGCGCCCCAGGGGGTATCGCGGATTTTACCAGGCTCTAATTCTGAGGAGGGGGGAGAGAGTGGGTGACAGAGCGGGGCTATACATATGCGGGAGTAGGTGGGAGCGGCAGAGAGCCTGGTAGGCGAGGCTAATCTTAGACCTGATTGGTTATAAGATCTCTTAATGATGGGTGGTATAAGTATTTATTTCTGGGTATGTATATCACAGGTATGGGAGGAGACGGTGAGTTTCAGACACTTGTTCCCCTAAGTCCAGGAGAACGATTCCATGTGAATATTCGCGCGGTGACCGGAGCTGGTAACATCCTGGAATCCTCGTCAGATGGCGTCACTGTAGATGTGACGTCACCGACTATTGGCATCACGTCCCTGCTCAGTCACAGCAATGCTGAATTAGAGGCGCCCATCTACACAACAACTGTAAATCCCTTCGCCGCCTCCTGGAACGTGACAGACGCTGAGAGCCACGTGGAGAGCACGCACGTGTCAATTGGAACTTACCCAGGGGGACGTGACGTCATGGCTGGGTTGCTGACCACAGGAGTTGACTCTCTGCGAAATGGACGGATCCACGTCCCGGTGGAAGACGGAGTTCCCGTGTTTCTGTCGCTAGATGCTATCAATAAAGTCAGTGTCACTGATTATATACGAAATATCTCACGTGTTGTATTGATTAAAGTAATCAATTATCGTTATTGGTGGTAGGTTGGACTTACATCGTTGGTTTCGTCACATGATGTGATCCCAGACGTATCACCTCCACTAGAAGGCGTGGTCTCTTGCCCGCAGCATCTAACATCGCTAGGTCTAATAATACAATTTTGTCTAGTTAAAGCATAGTAAAATGCCCCAAATTTCGATTAAGAGTTAATGAAGCGTTAAATGATTTCAGATGCAGGGTTTGATTTTGAATGTACCTGGGATGATTTCCGAGATGATGAAAGTGGAATAGACGGATATAAGGTGGCACTAGGGGTGTTTGAGGAAGACGATTCAATTGTACCTTATCAAAGCTTGCATTCTGGCCAGACTTCGATAGTTTTCTCAAATGCTCATTCAGGTTAGTGCCAAGAGGTCTTCTGTGTAGAGTTTGCAGAGATGGCTGTCCGAATAAGCCGGGTCTGATGGCATATCTATCGTTTTGAACCTCCAATGTCACAATTTTGTGTTATGTTTTTTTCTCAAGGCACTAGTTTAAATTTGACAAGTTCCCTGGTGGCGACTGTGATCGGCATTAACAAAGCAGGAGGGGAAACTGCCGCTTTTTCCAGCCCGCTAATATTTGATGATACACCACCACTTCCGGGATATGTGATAGAAATGTCGGATACCGCGTGGATGAATGAAACCAATGATTGGACTGGTATCTAATCTAAGATTAGCCTCATCACCACTATTTTGCCCCTGTACATTCACCGACATTTCTAAATGAATTTCATTAATAACTGACCGGAGATGATTTTTGTGTTTCATTTACTTCAGCTTTTGTCAAACACGATGTGATTTGTCAAAGGTCTCTTACCCAACTGACGGTGGCCTGGGATGGTTTCATTGATGAAGAGTCATCTATAGCCTCGTACGTTCAGTTAAAGTTTATATTTTGTTGTATGTTTCAATGAGTGAAAGTGCGATAAGTGAGATCTCAAGCTCTTGCGCGCACGACCTAAGCAATAATGAATAAATTGTATTTTGCCTAAATGCTTCTTACTTGCATGTAACACACATACTTTCCACTTAAAACAGAAATACTTGTTTGAAATAGTTTTGAAGTTGTAATTATGCTATGGTCAATTATATCTAATATATTGATTGGTCTGATGCCCAAACATACATTTGTAAAATACGCTTTCTTATTCCTGATCAGACATTTAGCGTCCGCATAACCGCTTGTTACTACAGGTACCAGTTAGGACTGGGCACGACCCCTGGTGGCAGAGATATACATCCCTATGTGCAAGTGCCCATTGGTCGCTCATGGATGACCTTGCTGGACCTTGACCTTACTAATGTCGTTCAAGTGTTTGCCACAATACAAGCATTCAATGGAGTGGGACTTTTCACGTCAATATCATCTAACGGGGTGTTTATTTCTCGAGTTAGCTCTGGGCTGACACAATTTCGGGCAGACATTGTGTATGATGGAAACATTTTGGGCGAAGACCGGTTTGTATACTAATCTGCATAACGGTTCCATTCCGATTGTAAGCTACATCTTTTCTTATCAATCTAATTATGTTTTATTAAAACATGAAATCTGTATATTTTAATATTTAATATTTTCATTAGACGATACCAAGTAGAAAACACCGGGTTATACGCTAACTGGGACTTTACTGGCGATCCATGTCCGATACGTAACTACCAGTGGGAAGTGTGGAGTTTCCAAGGAGAGCTCATACATCGAAACAACCATGTGCCGGGAGGTGATTACTTGTACTTTAGGTTTCATCATCAGTTAGACGAATGTTGAAAAGCAACAGTGTGGCTTTTGCAGATTTCAGTGTAATCGTAAAGCTTCGTAATTATAAATTTGAGGGTTTTTATAGATCAAATTCTCAGTATGGTGGATGACATCATGCTAGAAACCGGTCATTCGTTTTTCTCTGTTGTGACGGCCACCAATATGCTTGGGTTTAGAAGATCTGCCCGATCTGATGGGATTATCATTAATCTGGAGCCCATGGTACCAGGAAATGTCAGGGATGGGGACATCATTGGAACTGACCTGAACTTCTGGCCATATACTGATCATCTCAGCGCAAACTGGGACGGCTTTGGAGCAGAACATAGCGGTAAAATTTAGGGATCAACTAAGTAATGAGACGGTATAATTTACATGTGACATATCAAGCAACTTCAGTTATTTTGTTTAAACCGTGTGCAGATGGCGACCCTGATGAAATGAGAAGTCACCAAATTGTTGATCATTATGAGGTTGCTGCCGGCACGGATCGTAGATTTGAGGAGGGCAGACAGAATATTCATCCGTTTGTGAATGTTGGCTTGAACACAACTGTCACATTTAAACATCTGGACCTGCTGCCTGAGGTCGGGATATACATCATCACTGTGCGCGCTTATAGCATCGCTGGCTCTATGGCTGAGGTCATATCCAATGGTATGAGGGTAGGCTTCGATGTTGAGAAAGGAGAAGTAGAAATCTTCATCAATAGGTAGTTATTAATATAGTTGTTATGTCTCATGTTGTAAGATATGATATAACAATTCGCCATTTAGTTACCTGAGATATTATGAATGCTGTTTAACATTTTACAGATTCATAGCTTCCACTAGTCATGTGCCGATTTCCTGGAATCATTTTATAATGACGTTTCCGATTCAATATCACCTCTGGTCAATCGGTACATGGAATGAGGCAATAATGGATTCCAACTGCTCTAATTTGGTGACTTATTGCATGATTATTATATTTCAAAGTAATATTCATGGGTTGCTGTTGTACAACTGTAAACATGTATGTTTATATTTATAGATTCGAACAGAAGACTCGAGTGAGCATGAATACGACCTGTTTGACGTAGTAGGTCAAACAAACGTAGGATTTGACACCTCGGCCGATGCTACAAACCTGAATCTTATACAAGGCGATGATTACTTTGTGTCTGTGATTGGAGTGGACATGGCAGGAGAATGTGTCATGGTTACCGAGAAATTCACTGTTGACATAACTCCGCCTTACAAAGGGGAACTGAGGATTGGCGCAGTCACTAATAATGTAATCTTATTTCAGTAATATACAGCTAACTTAATTCTCACAAACTCGCAAATACATTAAAGGTTCAAAGTGCAATATAAGAGCGTCAATTCGATTAACATATTTAGGTATTTTATAAAGGAATATAGCTATTCTAGAAGACATTTATTCCAGGAGCTTTGGTACAATCCTAGTTTGAAAGTGATGAGGGTAGAGTGGGAAAACTTTGAAGATCTGGAAAGTGATATCGACAGTTTTACTCTGACGATACATGAAAGTCCATCCTGTCTGAGCAAGCTCAATGAATATACGATACTGATTGGACCAACAATCTTAAATCCAAATGAAACAAATCATATCATGTTCAATTTGAAATTAAATGTACGTCTAAGTAATTACATTTTCCTTTTTAATTTTGTTTAGTGAATGTGTACGGTATTTGAAATAAACCCATTTGTTTGCAGTCGGGATCTTCTTACTTGGCCGAATTGGTTGCAACAAACAAAGCTGGCTTGAAAACTACTGTGATGTCACCACCTATACTTATCGACACCAAAGCACCCAGCCCCGGCTATGTGAAAAATGGGAATTCATTTAAAACAGACAGGTCCTTCCAAAGCTCCACCACTGAGATCATAGGTAGGTGATGTGCTATGGTGATTTTCTAGTTAGCTGACTTGTTCTATCATTTTCAGTATCGCAATCATTGTAATCTTAAACCTTCGGTAAGATTCTAGCCACACTCAAAATATTCTTACCATTTAATTTATTTTACAGGAACTTTGATTTACGCCCCTGGACTTATAAACCCTTGTCCTCCAAGAGACCCACTACAATATCAAACCTTTAACATCACAGATGGGGGAAAAGTTGTGGATACTATGAACAGCAAATACTCCGTAGATATTCTGATACACAAAAACATGGTGAGTGAAGGTTTTTCATTAATTGATCTGGTTAAAATTGTCAGTTTTGTTCATATTCTCCCATGTAGTAGCACTGGATAGTAAACATTTTAGGTTGAAATGGATGACAACTTGAACCTGCGTTTAGAGCGAGATGTCAGATATCCAAATATGCGCAGTGGCGCCATCTCTATTCCTGATCCGCGAATGAGTAACGGCAGATACAGAGTAAGAATCATGACCTAAGTGTTTGATTCTTCGATACAGCAAGTAATATATTCTTAGAGAATTTGTATTTCAGTTTCAAATGAAAACTGGTCTCGCTGAATTTTGGCCAGTGACGACCGTGATTTTCTCGACTGGATGTGAATCTGACGGTCTCTGTGATTTTGTTGTCTCTCATGATGCTAACGATAACATGACATACAATGGAACTTTCACCTCTGATGAGCCTGAAGACATCGATCTCGAGGAATTTGATGATGATATAACATTCAAAGGAGGATTTGGATTCCAAATAAGATCTGGTGAGCATGCAATTGGATTATTTTGCTCACTTCAGACAACATTCATCCCGTCAATAATATAAGATGCGTTTATTACCATATCTATATCTACAGGTCACGTGGATAACATTACTTTACACTATCTTCGCTTTTGGGCGCTAATAAGAGACACCAGGGGCTATGAGGAGGTGGAACTGGAATTTGATCCAAGCGCCACATTTCATTCCTATGAACTGGTGGTTAATCAAGGCGGAGCCCCTGAGAATGTAAGTTAATGAACGTTTGTTAAAACCTGGAAAACATATCAGGCACTAAACGCAATAACATGTGTCTGCTTTTTTAGGGACCTTGGGATATACAGTTATTACTTGACCAAATAGAAATACTAGCGATATCGGGAGTTAATCCCATTGCGAGCGTGGATGGCTTACTGCCCCGTGTACAAGTAGGAATATATCCTTCCGATGGATACACCGTGCCTCTTGATGACATGTTCGATCCTCCAGGGACGACTACAATTATTCAGCAAATTTGGTATTTTTTTTTATGATTTATGTTCATTCCCTCCCATTCCAGGGTTCATTTCGATAAATAATCCAATGAATGCCACAATTAGCACTTTTCACTTTCTCTTCTGCATATTCATAATAAGGTATAACCCTTCATTCCTGCATAATACTCTCTTGACGCTGACCATTATAATTTATTGATAGGATGCCCTCAGAGGGTGATGAATTATGCAGGTATGGACAACCATTTCTCCGCGGAGATGCTCCTGTGATGGAAATCTGGGCAGGTGTTGGAACCTCTCGGGATAAAACAGACATTCAAGAGGAAATGCTGGTAATATATGTACCCCAAAATGTTTTACAAATTGGCATGTGTACATCATGAGTAAGGACTTTGTGTGTATTTGCTTCAGTTATCTGTTTCTACCTAGAATAACAAATATTTTCTATTAAACCACAGGTGACAAGCTTGTGTGTTCCCTGTCTTAACAAATGTGAGTCAGCCATTTGTGATGAAGATTGCCAACCAGACGACATCCAAGAAATAACCTTCACTGTTGATGGACTAGACCTAGAATCATTTGCAAATACAACAGACAATGGAACTCTCCTGCAGCCCTATTATCTAACAGTATTCGCAAGAGCAGGTATGTACATGTTGTAATTAGGTCAGTGGATATAAGACAATATGCTTTGATTGAATTTTGACACATATTGATGCTCTTTTGGACACTATTACAAAGGTTCAGGGTTGGAAGCCATTGCTTCATCAGACGGAGTTCATGTAGATCCGACTCCTCCTGTCATTACCGTCATTCAGCATTTGGATGTAGCCTGGGATAATCCAGAACAACCTGTGAACTTCCAAGGGAACAACCACACCATTTCAGTTTATTGGGAAGCTGAGGATTTGGAAAGTTGGGTACTAAGATACTTGTTTCAGAATGTTTTATGTTTCTATTCAATAACTCTACCAACAATAATTGACTTACTCTCTTCTAAGGTTGAGGAGTATGAGTGGGCTATAGGGAGTAAACCATGGGCTATCGACATTCAGGAGTTCGTGTCAGTAGGCTCACAAACCAGCGCTGAAAATACCAACCTATATGGAGTTCTGGAAGATGAAACAACATATTATGTGACAGTCAGGGCACGGAATGGCGCAGGGTTATGGACAGAAAATAATTCTACAGGTAAAACACACATTAGTTCAACTTCAATTTATTGTTTGATAATAGGATCGAAACAATTTTTACTCTGTATGTTTAGGAGTCACTGTTTGCCTGGCATTGCCTGATATGTCGGACTTGAAGACTGATCTGGAGGGAACAGTTGAGTTACCAGAAGATGTATTAGGGAATGCCGTGCAGTTAAAACATTCCGGTTATATTCATATTGGATGGGAGGAACCTGATGCTAAGGAGGGGGTTTTCAGAATATGTAACCCTATTTTATATCCTTATGTAACAAATCTATATTGTACAATCATATTTATTAGATTACTTCATTGTGCTTTGATGCATTTATTCAGTAATGGCGATGGAGAGTGATACTCAAGATGATGAGCTGCTGCCACAGATTTCAGTAGGTTTTAACGAGTCCGGATATGTAGAGCTGGATGCATTTGGACTGCACATTAAAGGGGCTAACTATGATCAGTATAAAGCTCATCATAGAGTGAAACGTGAAGCAGGCTGGGGTGGAGTCAATCTGGAACCAGGAAGGTAATTACAATCAGCAATCAGCAATACATGTAGGTGGCAGTGAATCATAGAATATCCTGTAAAAAAGATCACGCACCAAACACCATGTCTGTCAGCGTTTAACAATATTACCAGTTGTCAAGTAAATTTTATCCAGCCAGCTCCCACCATGGCTTGTTCCTAAACAGATAATTACACATTGTTCTTAATTACAAGATCTAATCTTACCTCCTATCATTTTTTTTTTCTGAAGGTCAATAACAACCACCTTGAGATGCTGCACCGCTGCGCATGTCTGTAGTCCAGTTCCGGTAAAGGACATCCTGTATATGAGTAAGTTGGTATGACCGGATTCATCTTTCACCATTATAAAGGCGCCAGATTAGCACTTTAATCTCTTTTCAGGAGATGATGACACATTGGCCATATCGCATAATGGCAGCTTCCAGCTAGACTTAGGAAACACTTCCATACATTCTTCCTCAGGTGTAACAATTACTTACACAATTTGTAAAAATCTATCTAATTTTTGTATCCGCATGTAATTTCACATTTAATCTCATTCTTCTTGTTCTTCCCAAAAGAACAATTTGATGGAAAGAGTTTGGTGGCAGGAAACTTGGCCCTTGAGGACACACAAATCCCCTACTCATTTGTGGTAGAATCAGCATTCAGACCTTATATAGTAGATCCCGTTGTGACAAGCAACAGGACAAACAGGATTATGTATAGGAGGTTTGCAACAACTTTGAGGGACTTTTATTTATTTAGATTCCAAAAAAGTAGCAAGTTATATAAGTTTCATCATTCCACTGTTTAATTGTTTTATCCAGGATTGTTGAGTGGGAGAATAATCAATTTTTCATCGCTACAATGCCAAAAGAGCCAATCGTTGACGGGTTAAATCTATCAGCAACATATAATATATCTC
>JAXGGS010149862.1:0-18068 GCA_035585475.1 Armandia brevis
ATGTCGTAGACCCCATAAAACACACACTAGTACCACATTCTTCCTAATATTAACTGTGTTTTACCATGGCTCCCAATAAATGTAAACGAGTGAGTATCTTATTAGATTGAGGTTTCTGCGGATGGCGCTGAGGATGCTATCAAGACTGCGGCCATGTGGTGGCTTTGGGAAGAGAGATTATTTCGTCAGTTATTTGGTCTTACGGCGTTTAGAAAATTTAGGTGAGTTACTCGCAAGGCGATGCTTGATGTCCGTGAAGATTTCATTCAGTTCAAATTCTTTATCTAAGAATTTATTTTGATATTTCGTAGGCTATGGAAACAATTTCAATTATGGAAATTGAGTGTTCGCAACAACAAGAGCTCGTCGAACAAAGTGGTTCTTACCAAAACACTTTTCACAGCCAATGAAGTGTTACAAGGATGTTTGTTGCACGTGCGGCGCCTCTGTCAAGCGGCTTCTGGTTCCCTGACAGGTCTCGGAGAGGGTGATTCAGCCATATCTTTGGTGTATTTAGATAAGTCGAAGATAAGTACCCTAGGGGACCTGATACAGCAGCAAGCAGACCAAAATGAAAATGCCCTCCGTCAATTGAATGCGCTTAGGAATAAAGTCATCGAGCTTGTGTGGGAATCTTGTGCCGTAAGTTTTACCTCATCTAATGATCAATTGTTGCGTGTTTGCCCAAGTATGGCAAACGTGTCTATCCCTGGTTATACGATATTGAGTACTCTTTGGAAAAATCCACCATTATTAAAAAACCTTTGTGTAACCAGACTGTTGCAGAGATGGAGGGAATCACACACGGTATTCGACCTGAGGGCGATAAGAGGGTCAAGATTATAGAAGAACCAGGACAGAAAGAAGAGGATCAAAACCAAAATCTTCATTTCAAGAGTACGGGAGATACTCCTGTAGCTGAAAAGAAAGATCCAAAAAAGAAAGGTAATATGCAGCAATATTGTTGAGTACTTATTCAATTTCAGTTGAGTTTGTGCAGTTTGAATGTGATGCCATCATTTATTTATTTTTATTTTAAATCTTCAGACAAACCCAGTTATGCGCAGTTATCGGAATGGAGGAAAATATTGAAACGGTTGTCGTTCTTCCTCAAGTCAGTTGACTATCAGGTTTTAGAGTTACTCAGGAGATTGGTAGTTACGGCCACTAGATCTCTGCTAAAGTTTGTGGTCAATTCGTACCAGTGTGGCATGATTGATGAGAGCGACGAGGAGGTTAGTATTCAATATAGAATGATCATAGAAGCATGCCATGTACATGTACATGTAGTTTAACCATAGAATATATACTATTTGCTAAAATATAAATCCGCCCTGACATATCTTCTTTCTATTTCTGTGTCTTGTCTTCGACATGCGAAGGCAATTCTAGCATAATTGATACAAATGAGTATCATTCAAATATTTTTACGTCGTATTCAGTCTTATAGTATTAGTACAGCACACTCTTTTCGTTACATTCTAAATATGTCCCATTACATGTAGCTTTGTAGTCGCTCACATTCGTATATTTAGTTTTTCTCAATTTGTAGAGCAAGCTTAACCCAAAGAGAGTGTCTTTTATTACGAATCAATCATCTAATCACGGATTTAGTAACAGTAGTTAGTTGCATGTGTTGTCAATACGTTTGTTATTTCAGGCCATTGCTCGAGCAGATGATATTAGAGATGATTGTAGTCAGGTATTAATGTAATTAAGGGGATATATGTCCGCTTGTATATGGTCATTTACGCTACTTTGTTTTAACTACTTTCCAACCGCTTACCAGATAAAAATGCGTCTTGAATGGGAGTAATCGGTATATAATCATTACCGGTAGTCCGCCTCATCAAATTTGATTATACATGAAATACATTTATCAAAGCATTGACCCTCTGGTTTAGGAGTTGGATATTAGTTAGACATGCTACGGAACACATGTAGGGGTGTAGATGGTACTTCTGCTATAGCGTAGCTGGTACTAAATCTACATGTACATGTTCTGTTTCTGTTGAGTTGGACAAACCAGTAATTCTAATCATATCAGTCTATTACAATAATTTATGATCATATTCAATCTTTACCCAACACAGCTGACATTGCAGGATGAGGTATATATTATTAAGAATGATCAGTAGCACAAATGTTCTACGCATGCACATATAAATACTTTCAGACTTCAATCGGTGGGGTGACTCTCATAACATGTATATGATAATTGTTCTTAATAGGAAGTACATCTTTTTCTGTCTTTACACACTTAACATGAGCATATATTAAGATAATGGTTGGCTATCCTAATGGAGATTGAATTTGCTCTGCAATTTTCCCAAGCCGAGCACTGACAACTTATTACACATGAGTTCATCATTATGCACCGCTCGGAGACCAGCAATTATTATAACTGTGAAATATGTTACCACATTTAATGCAACCCCGGTACTTACAAGTATACGGCACTTAATAAGCGTGCTTTTCATACTAAAAATCATTTTAACATTGATAATATTTTGATAAATTTACCGGAGTAATATGCACTCCGCTGTAGCGTTTCATGTTATTATTCATTATAATAACGCGTCATATCACATTTTAAAGCGTAAAAAATTGAAGGTATGTATTTTACGGGAAGCAGGATGATGTGAAGTGATTAAGTCAGACGTTGATGCTACAGTGAAACTCGTTTGCCGCGAATTGACACAATGAGCGTGTTGACAAATCGTGATTTTTGCATTTAAAATGATACACGATATATGTGTTAAAATATGTCATTCTTTCCACCCTGTATTGATTGTATCAGAAGTCCACTAGTCGTACCTGTAGATTTGATATATAGATAGCCCCGTGTAAACAGAAATTTGTACCAGCTTGTTAAAACGTACATGTATACACGTGTTCATGCTGGTTAACGTTATATGTCTTTTAATTTACCCATCATTTAAAAATCATGTTATTTTTAATTTAAGTAACTAGTTGTTTAATGTATTATCACCTTCCAATTCATTCAGCTTCATTTTTTTTTTCGCTATTCAAATTGTTTGACCAAAATATAATGATTGCCACTTCTTCGACGTTTTCACCGCATGTGAATCTAGCCATTTGATATCTTGTATTTAACATACGGAGCTTGTTTAATTCTAAGACTCCATAATTTGTTCTACTTTGATTATCATCATGATTATCACGTGTTTACCATCAATAGGACTCTGGACGAGATTCTGATAGTTCCGATGATGATTGGGGGAAGAAAAGACCACCAAGTAAACAGTCAAAGTCTAGCTATCAGTGAGTGGATATTTGAATATCCTACCTGGTAAATAATTCTGATCTCACTCAGAACTACACACTGATATATAACCCCATCACCTTCCTGCCTGTATTTACAGAACCAGCACGAACTCTTACAGTAGCAGACACGTTGCAAAGAAACAAGCTAGAGCAGCAGCAAAGAAAGGAGACTACGATATTCCTCACTTTGATTTTGATAAACCCGAGGAAGTCTTTAAACCACCAGACATAGATGACGTACGTACATGTATATTCACATTTTTATTAAATTAATAACTACTTTTGATAAAAAGTATAGATTTATTAAGTTATACATATACATGTACACGGGTATGTTGCCGTCATTCTAGGTGCTGGACGAAATAAAGAATAAGCACGAAGTTGTTGAACTGCCAGGGCCAGTGGTATCACTCGAGCTTGTTCTTACAATACCTGCAACTCCAGATCCCAAGATGTCACCGCGTAGAAAAGCAACAATGAAGTTTAAACACGATGGGTCTAACAATACTGGAGTTACGACCAGCCTCAGCTCAATGTCAGAAACATCCAGAAACAGCAAAACTAAAGTCAAATTTACTGATGAGTCTAACATTTCTGGTAAGAAGGTTTGACATTGGCTTTGTGTATTGAGGTTGTTTATGACGAGTTGATTAATGCAGATATGATTATTCCGTGAATTTGTATCAAAACAGAAAGTGAAGATGATTCTGATTATGATGAATCCGACATGAACAGCGATCAGAGTGATACAGAAGAAGGGAGCGAGAAACCGAGAAAGAATCGATTCGCTTATGAGGAAGAATCTACTCTTGAATCTGGCATTACAAACACCGCTCAAATCTCACTCTCACCCAGTGAAGCACAAGTTAAAAACGGCTTCAGAGGAATCGTACAAGGCTTCGAATATACCGCTTGTAAGTCACTGTATATGCCATTAAGCTTGTGAATCAGAATTGATTGATCATTACCGGTACTAATTACTCATTTAAATTTTGAACCTTGATTCTCAGCGCAAGTTGTATCGATGATGAGAGAACCTAAGTTAGAGGTGTTTTACTCACCGCCCAGGCAGGAGCTAAGGCTGATGTATGATGAGGAGAAGAGAGAAGAGGAGGAGGAGGAGTTACCTCCCTGGCCAGATATAGAGATGCTGTTCGGGGATGATCCAGAGTACCAGAGCTTAGTCGGTGAACTGGTGGAGTACGTCAGTAACACGCTTGACATGGTCGCGGAATACAGCCAGGTTATTATCTTCATATGATTTAGCATTATTTTATACCATAACATTTCATTTTGTTGATTGTATTATGTACAATTACAACTATAGGATTTTGAGCAATACAGTTCAATGGTGGATAAAGCTCGAAAAGTGGATGTTGTAGCTTCCATGGCTAACAAGCAGTGGTCGACGGAGGAATTCCAACATGTGCTAGCCATACATACCGAACAAATAAGACATATGAATAGTATGACAAAGAGAAGAAGACTCGGATTGATTCAGGTAAACATTCTTTTTGAAATAAGATTGCGCTATGATTTGTCTTATAGTACTCGCAGCATCTGAACATTATCAGCGGTTTGTTACATCAGGTGTTATCAAGGAATTTCTGTGATTCCTGCTTACCACACCCTACACAAGTCATAAAGGCGGTGACCAGTCAATTACCAGTTATTGCCTTGAAGAAGAATGAAAACCTGTTAAATATTATCAAGGTTTGTGAGAAAAGTATCTCAGAATTGTTTGCAATAACTTCGTTCTGTGATATATATTCAGTTAACGCCAATATGTAATTCTTATATTATAGGGAGCATCGAAAAAGCTAGACAAATTCCCCACTTCTGTCGAAGAGTTTGTAGAGCATTTGTCCTTCCTTGGTAAGATGACATCAGAAATGCCTGCTCTTGAGAAGGAATATGCAATAGTCCTGAAGATGTATACAATTGCTAAGGACTTCGACGTTGAAATCGAACCGGAGGAATTGGCTCTCTACCAAACCCTTCCACCCAGCTTCCAGCATCTGAAAGTACGACATCCTGTTCTGTTCTTCCTTCCTCATGTCATTAGATATTGGTGCTTTAATACAAATATAAACCTGTTATATTTCAGACCACTATACTGTATGCAGAAGCTAAGAAAGACGATAATATCAGAAAATTCAGCACGGATCTCGACAAACTTATACATGATATCAGATTCAAAATCACAGACATTAAAAACCGAGTGAGAGACCCTGTACTACTTAGTGGGGAAACTATGGCGGTATCTGCGCTAGATAAGATCAGCCAACTTACCGAAGAAGTTTCCGAGCTGTCCACTAAAGCCAGAAGTTATGGAAACTACCAAGAAAGATTCGGTAGCTCACTCACCCAGCAAAAGAAACAATTTTCTGAGTAAGTTTCTCCACTGAGTATTTTTAATTAAATCCAGTTGCACCTAGAATTTAGGATTGCTCGGCGGTTCATATCGATTGTTGTTTGAGCATGAACTTATCGTAAACAGGGAATACTTGCTGATGGACAAACGTGATGAGACCTCAGCGCAGGATATGCAGACAGACCTGTCGGAGATAGAGAGAGATCTCACGTTACGCCGTCTCCTCTGGGAATCCGCTGAAGAATGGGATAAACTCTCAGAGGAATGGACTTCTACTCCGTTTGATTCTCTCAGTGTGGAAAGCTTACAGAAAAATGTGAATAGATTCACGCAAACAGTCTTCATGTTAGAAAAAGGTATTTACGGCACGAGTGCGGTTATGGTATATGAATTGACCTATTTGCGAACGATTATTATATGCATTTATTTACCGAATCGTTTGTTTTATGACAGGACTTCCAAGCAATGAAGTTGTACCAAAACTGAAGGAGAAAGTGATGGACTTCAAACTAGTCATGCCCTGCATCACAAGTCTTCGCAACCCGTCTCTGAAGCACCGACACTGGGAACAGATTGAGAGAATTATTGGCAAGTCAATCGTCAGGGATAAAAACTTCACTCTGGGAGATCTTCTTGAGATGAATGTAAGCAAAACAATTTCCACTTTGCACAAGTTCTGCCTTACAAGTTTTGCTAGTCGACTTGTCTTAAATGTGTTTCCCTCCAACAGATTATCAAGCACAAAGATAAGATCCAAGACATCTCCACCACAGCCAGTAACGAGGGAACTCTGGAGAGAATGTTGCAGAAAGTCATCGACTTGTGGCAGTCTACTGATTTCCGCCTGGTTCCGCACAGCAGTCAGTCGATGGTTATTATTGCTGCTGCAGACGACATCCTGGCTATGTTAGAGGAGAGTCAGGTTACCATAGGCACTATCAGAGGCTCCAGATACGTCACTCCCATTAAGGTATATTACTGTGATGGACAGTGACTTATAGCTGCAACAATACACGAGATAAATCTGTGTACATCGTTATTTTGTGATGTGTAGGGTTCTGTCGAGGAATGGGAGAGGAAGCTGGCTCTGTTCGGAAGGACTCTCGATGAATGGATGGTCTGTCAACGTAACTGGTTGTATCTAGAACAGATATTTACCACTCCCGATATCCAGAGGTATGAGATGTTGTAATCTAGCTTTCTAGATTATGCTTGTCCATTTTTCTTCAGTAAAGTAAATTATTTCTAACGTGATTTTCAGACAACTTCCCGTTGAAGCAAAACTTTTCGCTGGAGTTGACAAGTCCTGGAAGGACATAATGAGGAGGACAGAAGACAAACCCAATGCACTAAAATCAGCCACAGCTCCAGGGGTTCTAGAAATGCTTCAAGCGGCCAACTCAAATCTGGAGAAAATCCAAAAATGTCTAGAGGCAAGTATTTCTCCGAATAAATGTACCGGGCTCTGCTGTTAACTTTTACTTAAATCGTTATGCTTAACGTTCACATCTATTGTTGATACAGGATTACCTGGAGACTAAGAGACTGGTGTTCCCGAGATTTTATTTCCTCAGTAACGATGAGCTTTTGGACATCCTTGCCCAGTCGAAGAACCCTGACGCTGTACAACCTCACCTTGGTAAATGCTTCGGTAACGTAGCGTCACTGGAGATAAAACAAGTTCTCAGACAACCACCTACTGTAAAAACAGTCACCTCAGCCGAGGGCGAACTTATAGGGATGCCGAAGTAAGTGGTTTACCGGTAATACAATGTGTATTTCACTTAATGATAACGGTATATGATTTTCAATGTGATGCACGTTTCTGTATTTTGTAGAAACGTCCGTGCAAGAGGTCCAGTCGAACAATGGCTGTGCAGTGTTGAAACTGGGATGTTTGATACAGTAAAAAGGTACACAAATGACGATCATCTCACTGCACGAATTTTGACGTTTCCCAATGATAAATTAATTGTTTATCTTATTCTACAGACATTTGAAGCTTGGCTTGCAAGACTGGCTTGGAATATCCCATGACAAGTGGGTTTTGAAACACCCCGGACAAGTGGTACTCACTGTGGTAAGCAAAATCACTCGACCAACTGGCTCATATCTACCGGTACATTTAAACTGTTTAATAGGTCTGGAACATTTCTGATATGTTTACGATACATTTTCATAGGCTCAGATCATGTTTAACAAGAGCGTCATGAACTGCTTTAACGGTGCAGACCCTCATAGTGAGTTGATGCAATACTATAACAGTCTGGTGGAAACCCTGAATGTCCTGGCGGGACTCGTGTCCTCCAATCTCGTACCCCACAAGCGTCTGAGCATCAACGCTTTACTCACAATCGACGTACATAACAGGGACATACTCAACTCCATGATCGAAAACATCGTCATCAGGAAAGACGACTTTGAATGGACCAGGCAACTAAGATATGAATGGGACGAGCACACCAACAACTGTAACGTGATGCAGTCAAATGCCAACTTTACCTACGGTTATGAGTATCTGGGATGTTCGCCCAGGTTAGTGATCACACCTTTAACAGATCGCTGTTATCTCACACTCACCGGGGCTCTCCATCTCCATCTCGGTGGATCGCCAGCTGGTCCTGCTGGTACAGGAAAAACCGAAACTGTCAAGGATTTAGCTAAGGTCAGTGTAACATCTCATTCACCTCATCTCTTCCAACTGTCACCGGGTCTGCGCTGTCGCTGCTAGTTTGTCAGATCGTTTATTAAATCACTATATCGAATATTTTGTTTCATTACTAGGCGATGGGCAAACAGTGTGTTGTATTTAACTGCTCTGAAGGTCTAGACTTCAAAATGCTCGGGAAATTTTTCTCAGGACTAGCTCAATCTGGCAGCTGGATTTGTTTTGATGAGTTCAATAGATTAGATGTGGAAGTTTTATCTGTGGTGGCTCAACAGATTCACACCATCAAAACTGCCAAGGATTTAAAAGCACCAAGGTAAATTGGCCAAGGAATATGCCCTTTTTACCGGTAACTATGTCCTTTTAATACAGTTTATGCATTGCTTAAATTGTTTGGGTATTATTTCAGATTCGTATTCGAGGGCAGAGACATAAAACTGAACATGACGTGTGGCTATTTTATTACCATGAATCCAACGTAAGACATCTATACATTTTATATATATCCACTCATTCGCCATGTTTTGTTCCAAAATAAAATGTCATACATGTCCATTGTTTTTTTCATTATACCCCCCATAGATACGCGGGACGGGTAGATTTACCTGATAATCTGAAGTCATTGTTCAGACCAGTGGCCATGATGGTCCCAGATTATACACTGATTGCTGAGATCATGCTCTTCTCAGAAGGATTCACTTCGGCTATGTCTTTGTCTACAAAAATTGTAAATTTATACCAGTTAGCAAGCAAGCAACTGTCTCAGCAAGTAAGTCTTTTATTTTATCTATTTTTATTGTTTTGCGATTTATAATCGGGACCTGTCCAGCTACGATGCTAATGGTGTTGCTGTATTTCTAGGATCATTATGATTTTGGAATGAGAGCCATCAAATCAGTATTGGTCATGGCAGGCCAAAGAAAAAGAATAATTTCTTTGAGGTAAGTCAATGCTTATGAATACGAGCTCTCAATATTATACTTCATAAAGCAACTTGAGTACCCAGTTCTGGCCTCATTTTATTTAGGTCATAAACGTATGTAATTTGTGCATGCGTTGGTATGAACATGTTGAGTACAATTTTCTCCTGTGCATGCAGCTATAAAAAGTTGGCTAAATTTACCTGGTTAGTAAGGCTCTTGAATGTTACATGTGTTCAGCAGATTATTATGGCTTTTGGCCTATGCTGTTTTTTTTTCATAAATTACGTACAGCTTTCCTTCTCTTGCCTACACTTTCTTACATGTCAGACCACTTTTTCAGTTTACATTTAGACCCCTGGTATGTTTATCATTTTTGAAAATTACACATATATGTATCTGTAGATGCACTTTAGTGGGTAGTATTGTAGTGTGATCCATTAATATTTCCACTAGATACACAAAGTGTAATTAGGTCAGATGTTGAATGTATGTGTTGCTCTTTCCGAACTTAATTACTCCTACGACAGCTAATGGGAACATGTAGCCGTGGATATATCACTGTTAACATCGATTATGTGTATCCATATCACTATTCACGATCATTCAAAACCCCGTATTTTGCGATATCCTAGGGACCATCGTGTACCATGATCGTACACTATATAGGCGTGATTGAATACTCTTTAAAGCAACATTCCATATCATTTACAGTGACCCTTATCATCAAATAACAACCGAAGAGGAAGTCCATATCCTCATCCACGCTTTAAGAGATGCTAATCTTCCCAAATTTCTGGCTGAAGACGTACCGCTGTACGAGAGCATCATGTCTGATCTCTTCCCCGGAGTTGACCTTCCACCGAGTACAACCGAAGCTTTGGAGAAAGCCATCTCCATGTCTGTCAGAGACCAGGGCCTGCAGCACTGGCCAAATCAGCTGGAGAAGGTCAAACAGTTCCACAGTCAGATCCTAGTCAGGCACGGTGTCATGTTAGTGGGACCCACCGGTGGAGGGAAAACGACGGTGAGAAACATCCTACAGAGGGCACTGGTTCTGTTGCCGACTATCTCTGTTGATGACGAGACACTGGCGGCTCAGCTGACAGGAAGAAAACCAGAGGCTCGCAAACAAAGCGTGTTTATAGTAAGTTATTTTCGCGAAACCTGATTATGTTTTACTAAGAACCACAGTTTGATTGGTTTCGCGTATATTAATCAAACCTGAATCATTTACATCAGCACAACCGAAACAAGAAGGGACATGTTGAGACATACACGTTGAACCCCAAGTGTGTGAAATTGGGAGAGCTGTATGGAGAAACAGATCCTAACACGTTTGAGTGGTCAGATGGCCTAATTGCTACAGCGACGAGGCGATTTTCGAAGGAACTCAATGCTGCTGCTGCTGCCGCTGCTCATCATGGCCAAGACGATACTCGTCCTAATACATCGGATACACACTTGGTTTGTCACTTTATTATACATGTTCATGTAGCATGCCAAGTAGCTGCTACCGGTATGGTTCATAATTCAGAGAATCCTAACATTGACCCCCGTGTGTTTTCTATCAGACGTCGGTTAGTCGGCAGCAGACCCCACGTGGAGGACTCGGTGCCAGCCCAGGCGGAGAACATGAAGATATGCGAAGTCAGGGTGGTAGTGAAGTAGCATCAGCAGCTTACAAACAGGTAGGTGGCTCAACTTCATGGTCGTTGAATCTATAACGTCTTGGATTTAATGTATCCTCGTGTAATTTCGCGTATGTGCTTGTCATCAGACGGCCATAATGGAAGGTTCCATGGACTCAACTCCCACAGACTGGAGGTGGATTGTTTTAGATGGACCGGTGGATACTTTATGGGTTGAGAATCTGAACACAGTATTGGATGACTCCAAGGTCAGACATACAATACTGTCAAACCTACTACATGAGAATCAATTGCTATCTTGGAAAGTACAATGTTGATGATGTCGTTCTTTGATCCTAGGTGCTGTGTTTGGCCAATGGAGAACGTATTTCTTTGACTCATGGAATGAGATTAATATTTGAAGTAGATGATTTATCCAGAGCCAGTCCAGCCACCGTTAGCAGATGTGCTATGGTTTATATGGTAAATAGTAGTTATTGTTGTCCTCATGGCATAACGAACCACTAAAGTACAGTTAGTACATATATATTTAACTAATCGCTCACGGATGGCCATATCACTTGTTTCTACATATGTTTTAGGATCCAGTTGACCTTGGTTGGAGACCTTATGTAAAGACTTGGATTCAGCGGCTCCCTAGAGAGATACCTGAATCAGGAAAGCAGCACATTCAAGCCTTGTTTGATCACTGCGTAGATCGCGGTCTGGCTTTCATCAGGCAATACACGAAGTGGCAGATGGTGCCAGCTCCAGAGATGAGCTTCGTCATGTCGCTCTGTAACATCCTCTCCGCTTTCTTTGATTTCATGCTGAAGCACGGTGGTTTTGGTAGCGCAGGTATGAACGTAAATCCCATACAAATCAATTGCCAATTTGCAAAGGTGATTTCAAATACATTTAAATCATAAGATGTTTATACGTACGTGTGTTTATGTAGACAAGGAGCCTGCTCGCCCGCCCAGTGCAGACAGTGAATCTGGTCACTCACGTAGCTCCTCCCGTTCAGGGAGTAGAGCGGACAGAAAGAAAAAGAGAACATCAAAATTGTCAAAGAAAGCTAAAAAAGAAGAGTTGAATACGATCGCTGAGAAAGCAAAGGCAGCTTTCGGGTACGTTTTCGTGAATATTTGCACAAATACTTCTGATCAGTAATATTTTCATCGTCAAATATATGTTCTATTTGAAAATCTTCTCATGCATTTTCTGCAGGAGCCAAGCAAAAACTTATTTCATGGAGAGGAACCCTAACAACCTCACTGTGATATTTGGCAAACTCTTCGTTTTTGCATACACATGGAGTATTGGAGGAAACTTTAAAAGGATTGATGAAATGGATGATGATGGAGGTTTCTCTCGTAAAGCCGGAGCGGATCCAAACAAACGTGATTTTACGGAAATCGATATCGCTAACGAATTCGATACTTTCGTTCATGAATTGTTCGAAGTGGAGCCTCCAATGGGTAAATATATCACAAGTGCACCATTACATATATCGGTTTCTAAACTGGTGTTGTCTTTTTGAAGTGTCAAACTGTTTTGTTACGTAGGTGTCAGATTACCAGCTTCCAGCAAGAGCATTTACAGTTACTTTGTGGACATGGACTCTGGTAACTTTGTGCCCTGGGATGCCCTGGTGCCCACTACTCAGTCTCTCATAGAGAAGGGAGCTGTCATCACTATCGGTGACACGATGGGTGTGTCAGAGCAGAAGCAATCCAGCGGTGACACAGACATCGTCACCACAATAGACACGGTCCGTTATTCATTCCTAGCCGGCCTTCTGCTGGTCAACAAAGTCCCAGTACTACTCACAGGTATGTCACAGTACTACTCACACTTATTTCGCAGTACTACTCACATGTATGTCACAGTACTACTCACACTTATTTCGCAGTACTCACTCTTATTTCTCCTGCTGACGGATACGCCATAACATTTACACTATTTGAGTAGTTATTAAGATATATGATGTTCTACTCATAGGCGAGTCTGGAGTTGGTAAAACCGCAATTACTAAGTTTCTGCTTAAGAGGTTAGAAAAGGAAGGCGGAACCACGTTCAAGAACGGAACAATTCTTGGAAGCGTGCTCAACTTCACAGACAAAAACCAGACCCTGTTGGATAATATCAGCTCCCTGACTAAAGTGGCCGATGATGGTTAGTATCTGAGAATTAAATGGTTCTGAATATTATTGTAGGGTCTTGGGTGGCTAAAATAAAAAAATGCACATATCTATACAAGAAAATATGCGAATAAAACTGCTTCTTTAAGAAAGGCACATCTTTGTAAATGCTTCAATTGTATAGAAATACGCCGATTTAACGGTAATATATGAGTGGGTGTCACCCTTTTGCAAATTGTATATATTCTCACTGAATGAAATGCACTCGCATGACATGATTCGAAACATTACAGCAAAGTTTAAGGGAAATAGGTGCGAAAAACCCAAACTGACTGCTGCTGATGATGACGAAGGTATTGAGGGACTGTTATATGACTTAGATCAAGTGGTTTAGTACTTGATTAGAAGAGTGGATTTTTCAATTTAATAGCGATTTCAATACTTTAAAATAGCTGTGATGCCTTTAGCAGTGGTGTGGATTGTGGAAAAGTAGTTGAGGTTCACGAGTATGATATCTTGAAGCCAAAGACTAAATATATCATATAAAGTAGCTAGTTGCACTGGTAGAAAGCTTTCACAAGTTTAATGCTAGTATCGAAAAACTAAAATGATTCCGGATTTAATCGATTTGAAAATGAAAATGAGTTTAGATAGATCACTGATGCTAATTGACATATTCATGTAGTGTGTTGGGAATAGCGGTTTTAGTTTACTTTACATATAGCATCATTAAGTTGGCTATGACTGACACGTTTTTAACACAAGTAGCCATTATGAAATGTACCATTGACTAAACTAAGCAGAATTCTTACTCACTCAAATCTCGTTATCTCTTTCTGAACGTTTAGTTTAGCCATTCTCTATAATCCTGATACTTATCTCCAGATGAGAAGACCAACTTGGATTTGGTGCTAGGCAACGCCGCCAAACCCAAACAGCAGACGGGCATCATCAGCTCAAACCTTCAGTTCAGCGCTCAGACAAGTGCTGGCAGAACAACTTTGGCTCTTACTCATAAACTTATCAAAAAAGGCAGAGACACACTCGGCGCTCCAAAAGGAAAAAAGGTACGCAAAATAAAGACATACAAAACGTCAGATTATTGGAAGATATGCATTGGAACAAAGGAAAATGACACATGTGTTTCTTTTTTGTTGAACAGGTTATTGTGTTCATGGATGACCTAAATATGCCTGCTCCAGAGACTTATGGTGCTCAACCTCCGCTAGAGCTGCTCAGGCAGTTCCTAGATTTAGGTGGTTATTATGACACGAACAAACTAGTTTGGAAGGTGCGGTATTTGTGACTCGTCCTGGTGTGAATTTCGTTTTACTGATCCCCACACCATATAAAGAAACATTCACTCATTCGTTTTTATGATTTCTTCAGGACGTATTGGACGTGACACTGATAGGAGCATGTGGACCGCCAGGAGGCGGCAGGAATCCGGTCAGTGCCAGACTGCTCAGGCATTTCTGGTAAGATCACCCTTCATGGTCGGGTTCCATCGCATGTTCATCTCGTATAATGTCTGTTCACTGTCAATTGTCCTATTACAAGTGTACATTTTCACTGTAAATCTGTCTTTTTCATTTTCAATTCATTTTCCGTAAAATGTAGTATACCAAAATA
The DNA here is from genome assembly GCA_035585475.1 of Armandia brevis. Lineage (NCBI taxonomy): Eukaryota > Metazoa > Annelida > Polychaeta > Opheliidae > Armandia > Armandia brevis. The sequence continues at coordinate 14,658 of JAXGGS010149862.1, forward strand.
TACAGTGTATACCAAGCATGAACGTTCACAATCATGTGTATAAACGTCGTCTGTCACACAGCATGTTCGCCTTGCCTCAACCGTCCACAAGGTCACTGCAACACATCTATCAAGTCCAACTGGGAAGATTCCTACAAGATCAAGAATTCATGCCAGAAGTGAAAGACTCGCTGTTTTCACTAGTGTCTGCATGTATCGCAATTTATTATAAAATGTGTTCCTCTATGAGACCTACGCCGACAAAGATACATTACACGTTTAATATCAGGGACTTGTCGCAGGTATTTTACCATAAGCAAAAAATTCAATGCTTTTTATTGATTGGTGACATACCGCTATATATTTGTTTGCTACTTGTTAGGTTATTCGAGGCTTATTTCAAGCAGATGAGAAAATCATCGTGAATGGTGAAAATTGTGCGCAATTGTTCGCACACGAGGCGACTCGCGTTTTTCATGACAGATTGGTCAGCCACGAAGACAAAACTGAATTCTTCACCATGCTGGCAGACAACCTACATGACTATTTCAAGGTTATCTATCTCAAATTTTCATTATTGTCGAGAAGCATTAACACCTTTTACCCATGCCAGTATCTCTTATTTATATATAATGAATAATAGGTCAAGTGGACCCCGGAGCAGCTTCAAGATGACCCGTTCTTGTTTGCTGATTTCCTGGATGATACTGAAGCCGCTATGACCAGATTTTACAAACCAATCAAAGATAGAGCCAGACTTCTTGGAACGTTAGAGGAGCTTTACATGACTCAGAATGTGAACAACACCCAAGCACCACAGCTTGTGTTCTTTAAGGAAGCAGTTGAACACATTTTGAGAGCGGCCAGAGTGTTCCGACAACCAGGTGGACATATGCTTCTGGTAAGATAATCTCAATTTCACTTTTAGAAATTCACTTTTATATTTAAATCGTCTTATTCTGATCAATATATGATGAAGTGATTATATTCTGCATGTGCCATATTGACATGGACATCGTTAACTCAATAGGTTGGTCTCGACGGTTGCGGAAAATCGACGACTGTCCAATTAGCTTCCTTCTTGGCTAAATGTGACCTACAAAAACTAACCCTTACTCGAGGATACAGCCTGGTTGAGTTCAGAGATGATCTTAAGAAGATTTGTCTCGGTGCAGGGGTGAAAGGCAACAACACTGTCTTCCTGCTTCCTGATGGGGATATTGTAGATGTGAGCACAATTACTAAAGATGCATTGTAAATAAGTCACACATATACTGGAGATAATTATCAACCGCTACTACGATTCACTTTCAACTTGTTATAGGAAACATTCCTTGAAGACGTGAATTGCATCTTGAACTCTGGAGAGGTTCCAGACTTATTTGACAATGAGGAGATCGATGGAATCGCCATGGAATTGAAAGCTGCAGCAGCAGTCTCCCAGATCCCCGACACAAGAGCAGATGTTTACCAATTTTTCATATCTGTAAGGGGATATAATTATGCAAAATTACAAATATTGATATGTCGACTACAGTTCTGTTTAAAAAAGAAACTGGATATGAATTGTTATTTTTTTAAACAGAGAGTGAAGAAGTATCTACACATCGTGTTGGCCATGAGTCCCGCGGGCACAAAATTCAGACAGAGATGCCGTATGAATCCATCTCTTGTCAACTGTTGCACTATCGACTGGTATCAGGAATGGGACAAGGAAGCCATGCTCTCTGTGGCGCAGGTCTACTTCCAAGGCTCTGATTTCATCAGTGAGGAAGGACAAGACTTGAATGTAAAAGAGTATATGCTGGTGGTAATATTCAATCTATTCCTACCTTTAACTCACCAGCACCGTTGTAATATCATGAAATGCATTATTATAGGAATTACGCACAAAAGCTGCTTCAGTTTGCGTTGAGGTCCACAACTCGGTAAGACAAGCGACAAAAGAATTCTGGGACGAGATGAAGAGGAGGTACTACGTCACTCCCAGTAGTTACATGGATCTTATCCGAATCTACTCTAAAATGTTGAAACAGAAGAAAAATGAATTTATGGACAACCGACAAAGATTGTTAGTAGGATTATCTAGACTCTCTGAAGCCAACTCATTGGTTGGCACAATGCAGGACGAGCTTCTAGGTCTAGGTCCAAAGATTGTTCAAAAACAAAAGGTCAGTGACGGTCGAATAGTTACAAATGTTGAATAATGTACCGGTAATTCAAAATTTCATATAAGATTATTGGTTGAAAGTACATGTGCTTGATTACAGGACACTGAAATGCTATTAACGCAATTAGTAAAGGATCAAGAGGCAGTGGACCAGGTGCGAGAAATCGTAGAGGCTGAGGAAATAGTCATGAAAAAAGAAACTCAAGTAGTTCAGGACTATGCTGATGTAAGTGCGGTCATCTCCTTGAATATTAAAAAACTTGGCGGCAGCTTGATTGTGCAGTTCAATTAGTCTTTTAACTATTTCACGTGTTTTACAGGAATGCCAGCGTGATTTAGCATCTGTGATCCCCGCTCTCCAAAGCGCCATCCAATCCCTAGATTCTCTCGATAAGGCAGATATTTCAGAGATTCGGTAAGTAAAGGATGCCGCAGAAACACATTCATACGACGCCGCAGAATAACGACAATATTAATACTATTCATCACATATTTTAGTGTGTACACCAAGCCTCCTGAATTGGTTACCATGGTGATGGCTGCTGTTTGTGTACTACTACAGGAGAAACCCGATTGGCCAACAGCTAAAAAAGTATTAGCTGATAACCAATTTTTGAAAAAGCTCGTCAACTTTGACAAAAACTCAGTGCCAGAAAAGGTGAGCGGCATTCCTTTACTAACAACTAAATCACTCTTGTAACTAGTACGTACGTCTTTCGTAAATTGGTGTTCTTAGTTCCACTTTTGATATTCCCAGGTCTATCACAAATTGAAGAAGTACTCTAAGCATCCGGACTTTACTCCTGAAAAGGTGCACTTGGTGTCGGAAGCTTGTCGGTCTATGTGTCAATGGGTTCTAGCTTTGGAACATTATCACGAAGTTTATAAAATGGCCAAACCCAAACAAAGACGGGTAGAAGAGGCGAAAGAAGCTCTCGATCTGGCTCAGAAGAATCTGGCTCAAAAACAAGCCAGTCTACAAAAGGTGAGTTCATTATATTATGTGTTGATATTGGATGACTGGTGGTACCTACAATTTCTATAGATATTAATCAGCGATGCTCTTACAGATTCAAGATCATCTGAAGATGCTCCAACAGCAATATCAAGATAGCGAAGATCAGAGAGAATCCTTGATAGAGAAACAAAAACTCACGGGTCTGAGGTTGGAGAGAGCTTCTGTTCTCATAGAAGCACTTGTGGACGAAAAGGTAATCACGATCAGTTATGTGGACATACATTGCCACTTGTGTATCTGCATA
>JAXGGS010149973.1:7532-21071 GCA_035585475.1 Armandia brevis
AAATTGCCCACATGCTGTCGAATAAACCCATCAATTTGCATTGTTTCATGGAAAAATGTCCTTGTTCGGCTAGCGCCCGACCGTACAAATTTTATGAGCGTATGACAGTGTAAAATGTTGTGTGTATTATCTGCTGACATGGTCACGTATGGTGACTGTCCATCGATCTGTCACCCTCGCCCAGTCCTCCTCTGGTTAATGGCGGTAATTTCTGTTGATCGCCCCGGTGCTAGACCGCGTGGTGCCCCCTGCCCCCGAAAAGCGGAACCTCTGGTCGCGCCACTGACCCAGATCATTGGACAGTTGTGACCATCTCCCGCCTTGGCGTTCTCCTGTCGTCTGCTTCAGGTAGTTCCTGCGTGATGAAACTGCCAAATCCACAGATGCTGCCAGCTCTAGACAGCTTCCTATCAAATCTGTAAAATTAATGAGCCAATCAAGGCGATATTGGCTTTTTAATTAACTGTTAAAATTACAACTTGCTTTGTTCTGCATAAGAGTCAGGATGATTCAAAGCCAGCGCTCATCTATTGCCCCGTGAGAAGCCAAAGCGATGGCTTTTTTATTTGAAGTAAACATATTTGTCTGCGTTTGTTCAAGAGGCTTCGAGCACATGTTGATGTCCTCTCTTTGACTATTTTCCAAGGATCTGTGCGTTCTTGACAATGACAAATAAAGACGCCCTCTACCAGTGACAAGGTGCTTTGTATTTCACTAGTATTTGCATTTTAAGTTATGTATTTCCATCATCCAACAAGTAAAATTTTCCATGCGTATGAACAAGACATGCTCCCCCGAACCGAGGGTGAAACATAACTCAGCGGCGCTCCTCCTAAGCCTTTAGTGGGGGGATGGTTTAAAGGCAAGTTCATAACACTTGCCCTTTCGCTAGAGGTCGAGGCTAACTCACGCTTTAATAATTGAAAAGTGTTATTTCTTGACAATATCTTATGGAGAGCGTATCACCACATGTGTCCACCCATCCTTCATTCTGTCTGTGAGGATGAATGAATTCGGGACAATGCGCGGGGATGAATCAGGTCTCGGCGATCTCGCTCCACATTGTCGTCTGCTGCGCGAGACCAGAGGCCGGCCTGGGGTCACTTCCTGCCGTTTCAGGGTTGACTGCCGCCCGTTTTCTGGGCAATATCGCAGCAAAGAAATGTGGTCAGCATGTTATTGTGCCGATATTAATGCATTAATTTCCCATCTATCACTTAGTTTTAGGCAATAAATGAAATGTTTGAGGCGAGCGCCGTGGAGATGTTGCGATTGCGAGCACCGTGTGTATGACAGGTCGTTCCTTGTCCGGGCGATTCTTATGCGTGGTCATGCGCGCGGCGGTTATTAAAGAAATTACAAAGCTGTCTGGTGTCTCTTGGCATTCTGTCTGTGTCGTAAGAAGTGCTGAGGCTCACTTGTCTCTGACAGTCTGCGAGCCCTGATAGATAAAGCTGGCAGCACCCCGGACATTGGCGGGCCTGATAGCAACAGCGTCAGTCACTTACACGAGCAGTCAACCGCTCGACATAAAGTCACACTGCTCAAACACAGCCATCTCAATTATCTATATAATCCCATAAACTTCCTAATGAGCACTATATGTCATTCTGCAGTTCTGGTTGGTTACTCAAATAGAAAAATATGCATTGCGATTGAACCCTTAAATTGCCAGGGAGGATGTACTATCACGTAAGATTTATGTCACTGAATATATTTGTCATTATTAATGTGCCCTGACTTGTGTGTTTCTTCCTCCGCCCTCGCCGCTTGGTTTGTGAACGCGTAGTAGATGTAAAACGACAGGAAATATTTCGTTACCTTTGATGTTTTGCTGGAATAAAAGGTAAAAACACCTGTTATGTGTATACCTGTGTTACCCCCCACCTTCCCGCGCACGAACTTCACCTGTTGGATGTAAACATATTGTCAAACCGCGTCCCGACCCCCATAACTCAAAACAATCTTCATGCGATACCATAAAAGGTTAAATAGTCGACGAGTAAAACACACCACCCCATTAGCGTAGCCGGAGTCAGGGCTGAATTTTAGTTATCGCGGTGAAGCATCTCTCTGGTAAAAACCGGGCGGGTTTTTTACCACACGGCCAATTATCAGACAATGGTTGGAAAAAGCTAGGGGAGGCTGGATGCGATGCGGTGGAGATACGAGGGTTGTCGATCTACCCCGCGGGAGATTGAGCCTCCATGAAAGGCGCATTAGCTGCTTTATCAGGTAAACCCGATGATTACCCTAATTGCAGGTGTGTTTGTCACAAAGTTATTTTACCGTTGTGTCAGGCGGGCACGAAAAGCCAGTGCTGCATTCTGATAACCGTGCCGCTGAACAATAGAATATAACGGCGGCGCTGCCTCGCTGATAAAAAAATGATAATTTCAAGCTATAAATACTGGTGTTTTTGTTTGGAGTTTTGCCCGGGTGTATTGTTGCGTGTAATGCAGGTTTAAAGAGACGCAGTTCGCGTTTTTAGCTACCATCATAATTTCTGCAGGTGAATATTTCTGTGTAAATAAAGCATTGAGATGGGCTAAGTGTTCGATCTGAAAACTATTGTAGTCCGCTGGGATTTGACAAAACCTTTTAACAATAGAAGGTAATAGCAAAATGTAAAGTAGTTGCATCCTATACCTACTCAATAAGGACGCATGTAACTGATTCTTTTCATGTATACTTGATACCTACCTGTACACTCAAGTGTTTTGCGTGGTAATATTAATCATCGAAGTTGTTTAATTTCACACAACTTTATATCTAGTCTTTCTTTTATTTCCAAATGCTTGCGGATCATTTTACGTAAAACATCTATAACAGTAGAACCACTAACCCGAGGTATTGTTACGAGGTAACTTTGTTTGTTGACGTGTTTTTACTCAAGTATTGTTTATTTGTTATAACAGGAGGGGGTGCACCAGAGTGAAGACACCGCGCCACAATACACCGATGAACAGTTAATGTTGATGCAATCTCAGGATCTGAAATACATCAACTACAAACGCAGCACAGAAGTTAAGGTGAATATGTCGCACTCAATTTCAAAATAAGAATGTCTGCTCATCAAGAAACATAGAATAGCTAATTAATCAGCTTCAACTTCATTCATTGTAGTTGCGCATAGTATGTGAGATGCGTATTATGTTACCCGTATATATGTGTTTTGTTCTTCTTGGTCATTCTGAAACATTTTTATTGTCAACAATAACCCTTTAATAAATATGTTGTATGAAAAGGCGGGAACCTAAATCTAACAACTTAGTTTCTGTTTATCACTTTTGGATGTGAAAGTGTTCCTCTGTATTTTGTATTTTATCGACGCTGTATATATTGAACCCTCGGACTGTGCCAGCACTCTGCTCAAATACTACTACTCCCTGGCCCCCATGTGGGCGAGATGCTCCACGACATCGCCTGATATACGGCAGTGAGCGCCTGCCAGCGATGCACAACCTGCACTCATTATCCTGGGGGTATTTTGTCCAAAGCCTCTGTGCTCCTTAAAAGCTCCATAAAGTGTGGGCATGATGGGCGGGGATTGCCGGCGAGCTACGGCCCGGAGTCCGCGGCCCTCTTCCTGTCGACGCTGGACTGATCCCACCGGATAAAGGCACATCGCGGCCAGTCAATAACACAATCCCTCGGCAGTCTTAAATTTCCCCACGCCGTAGTTTAAGATCCATGTCAAATCTCCTTTCATTGCTGGTATTTGGTCTCGGGGGTCAGTCTGATAGATGAGGAGAGAGGAAGGAGGGTGCCCGGGAAAGGAAGGCCCAACTTATGGCCGCTCCCAGTGGTGTGTGCGGCCTGTAGGGGCCTGCCCCCCTCGACAGACAGTCACACCCCATCTCCTCTCCCCCAGGCTGCCGCTCTACTCCCACCCTCCTCTCCAGCATCCTAATCACCTCAACTACCCACCGCCACCACGTTCTCCCTCCCTTCCTGTAACGCTTTCACATACTTGATCACAATTAATTCTCAATTTGCCTTGCAACCTTGCCAGCCAAAATTAAAGCCATAATTTTTTTCTCTTTCCTTCCGACAGAAAATTGAGAAGCTGAAGGGAAGTTTGCATCTACTTGATGTCCCTGATAAGCCTAAAAATAATCACATTGTTTTTATGGACTCGAAAAAACAAGGTAAGATAACGATCACTGAGAGAAAGTGTGCTTTACTAGAACAAGAATTCCCTGGGCGAAGTCGTGTTTCTCGCACGAAATACCCCAGAGTAGTTTTAGCACAAATTTGGGACCCACCCTACTAAATCACAGCAGATCACGCCGAGATAGGAGAAAAATGTTTGGCGTTCTTTGTTAGCGCTTGGCAGAGAAGCGGTGGTGTCTCTTTGTAAATCAAACTTCAGACGCGTTGATACACGGGACACTCGCGATGATTGAGTAGTCACGTGCAGCGAGCACGGGACAAGTTTTTAACTCACGCCGAGGGGAGAAGATTCCGCTGGGGGGCGAGCGGCTGATAGATCAGCTGTCATAAACTCACGCATCCCTTTCTGGGGGGTTTCACGGGGCCGGGCAGCCGGGGAGCACGGGCGAGCAGGAGTAATCCCTCACCGATCTGACAAGGCTGCCGGCGAGCCCCGGCTAATACCGCCGCCAGATCTCCTCTCCCCGGCACAGATGCCTCGCAAAGATCGATCGGATAATTCACGATCAGATGTCAGGGTGTTTTTTTTCGTATTTTAATGATTGATCAGATGCGTGTATAGGAGAGTTTAGTCGAGGGGAGGCCCCCGCTTGCACCTAAGTAATCATACATACGACCGCGCAATGATTGCATCGTTCTGGCAATGAACTGGAACACTTGATGGATGGGGCATGTAAACTACGCATCGAGAATCTTACCCCCGTGCGCAAACAGTTGAACAAGGTGGAGGATGTTGATACTGAGGACTCGTCGACGTCAGGCGAAGCGTAGCCCTCGAGCACATGTTTCTCCCCGCATGACGTGAAGCCTGCGAGTCGCTACAAGGGGGGTGAGGACGAGATTAAGACGTTTGAATATTCATCCATCATCTGAGGTGATACTTATGCAAATATGTCAGCCGAATTAGCCGTGAATCAACATAACCTGGTGTAAGGGCTCGGCTGTGGCCGTCTGGTTTACACGTGTACCTGTCAGGATCATCAGGCGATCGCTTCTTAGTCTAAACAAATCCCAGACACGAGGGAGACGCAGCCATCACCGAGGCAGTATTGTTTTCTCTGCCGAATGACAGCTAGGTACTTAAAGCCGCGGCCGCGCCAGGTTTTGATTCTCCAAGATTTCATAACCTAAGATCATTTGCGGAAAGGCTTTCGAGGGCGCATGCCGTTGCAAGTGGAAAGCCTGAGAAAGGATGTCGTACCTGACGACGGTGGTGTCCGATTACGCTTGGAGGGCTCTCACTCACCTTTCATCCAGGCTCCTTTTCTTACCCCCCGCTCAGTTCAAACACCCACTCGTACGGTGAACAGAGCTTGAGATAGCATGTAATACTTCAGGAAATTCAATATTTTGATTCAATGATGATATTAACACCCCCTTGTGCCATTCTGTTGAGAGTATAAGTGTGATTGTGGTGTACATGCTACACTCGTTTTATCCCCTTGAGTTTTGCGTCCGCGGCTTTAAAAAGAACATCTTTGTACCAGCTCAAGTGCGCAGACACAAAGAGAGGATTTCGCCTATGTTACTTTAATTCGGACGCGATCGATGCATCCGACTTGAAACGGGGCTGTGTTCCAAGTTTACGGCGTGCTCGAGGTTTAAAAAGTTTTAAGGAGGAGATAACAGGAGGGTAAGAGCTGTGCAATGAAGTGTCAGACGACATATGCCGTGGAGGAGTTCGTGTGCGGGACTGTTTACTGTCGCCATGTACTGTGTCCGACCATGTGCCCGGAGAAGAGCAGACGACAGAGCCGACACCACCAACGTGTGGCTTATTTCTCTGCCTCCCCTTCCTCTCCGCGGACAAATTGTTAGCTGCACGTTTCTCCGGTGGCTCTCCACCGAGTGAAAACCTGTCAATGGTGTCTGTCACACGAGGATTTCACACTTAACTGAATGAGAAAATTGGATAATTTTATTGAATAAATAAAAAAGTGGCGGGTTGGCGAGGGCCGGTGCGCCGCTTGGTTCTGGACGGTCTCAAGCAGATCAGAGACGACAGGGAGGAACAATTAAGATGGCCAATCTCATTATCTCTCCGCCGGGAGTCTGTATTTAATAAAACTCATGTCATTCTAGGCTCTCCTGGGAAGGGGTGTGGCATTTGTCATCGCTTCCTTAGCAAGGGGCCCGCCGGCTCTTTTCGCCTTTAATTTTTCCCGTGCATTTTTTTTTGATTGATTGAAATTTATTACTTTAAGTTGAAATGTTAGACATCCCCATCTCTCATTTATCATGACTCGGACAGCGTAATCACGCGAAGTAATATTCCCTCAGCTTAGGCCGCCTCATCTCTCCACTCAGCATCATACGTTGATGAAGATGAGCAGAGAAGGAGTTGAAAGTGATGGTCCGCCTTTGGTGTGGCTCGTCACAAAACTTCCTCATTTTCAAGCTGGCTTGCTCGTTAGAAAGTGGCCTGGTGGCCGGAACATGAATCTTCGCTGGTCCCTGTCCCCCTGTCCCCTGGGCTGTGATATTTCACCCCCGGGCTGGATGAGAGTGGATTGAGAGTTGTGACAGTAAGTGTCCATACATCCACGCGGTTCAGGCACGAAATCAAACTACATCATCACAGCTATCAGGCGAGGATTTACCCACTGAGCTTTCCTAGCAGTTTGCCTGTCAAAGTTGATCATAGCTCGCAGGTTGTGTGGTGATATGTGACTGGGCGTGTAATACGCCGGGATCAGGTGGGATTCGGGGGTGGCGAGTTATGAGGCAGAGGCTACAGGGTAAATACACAGAGATGGATGATGATGCCGCTTCCTGGCTCGGCAAGCCGGAGCCTCTCCGCCCGGGTCACGCGGACAGTGATGTAGAGGCGGGCGGGGGCCGGATCTGCCGGTGACACATGATCGCTATCAGAAGCCCGGGGAAATGGGACGGATTACCTCGCAGCATCCGTCCCTATCTCAGCCCTGATGAGGCCCGCCCTATCACTGTGGTCATCTCAGTGCTACCGAGCCCAAGTAGTCTCCCAATATCGATATTTTATCAATAAATTGATGATGTGTCTTTTAATTGCAGTGAGGGAATTTGACGCAGCAAAACATTTAGACACACACCCAGAACTTGTTGGAAGATCGTATAACCGACCCAGGACAAAGGATCTGAAGTCTGCAGAAGCCAGCAGCCACGTAGATGACCATACATTAGCAGTACGTAAAACAAATAAATATGTCTTAGATTAATGAAGATGAATATTAAGAATACCCAGTACGGTACCCACGAGAACTCATCTTCCCTCCTCATTTCATCCATTTAAGGAGCTAGCCGCTGAAAGAAGTAAGAGTTACAAGGAGCTGACCAGGAGAATTCAAAGAGAAAAAGAATTGAATATCATTAAGCAAAAGATGGAAATAAAGAGACATTTAACAGTAAGTAAAAATGTAATCAATCATTGCCTGACAAAAGTGTATAATTATTTGCGGGAAAAATCAAAGTTGTTTAAAGTTATTAAAAGGATTTAGTTCAAAGATGGCTGATTCATTACTCATTTGATTCCGCCGCTGATTGATGAATTGTCAAGATTGTTTAATTAATACTAATCTGTAATTAGATTTTTTTTCCTTATCGTCCGAACAGGATAAAAAGTCACGTAAAAAGAAAGTGACTGAAGAAACTGTGTCAGCTCCGGCTCAATACAAATGGATTCCACAGAGGAAGAGGTGACCCCCGTATCACCCACATATGAACTTCCAAAAAACTTGTGATCGCATGACAAATAGGGTATCATGTGACCTACTCTCGGATGGGACATCAGACCGCCTGACAAATGAATTCAACAATGCCCAAAAGCGCACTTTTTAAGTCTCCCCTCATGAATCACTGTCTAAAATTCTCGACTCGCCTAAAATCTTAACATTTCGTCACATTAATTAGACTTTACCGCTGACAGTTGGCTTAAGTAGTTAATTTATAAAATGGAATGCCGATTCTCATTAATCTGAAGTCGGAGGAAGATGGAAAATTTCAATTAAGTGTCCGAGAGTGGTTGAAATGCGCAACAAAAACACTCGATGTCTCAGTAAACAAGGGCGCCGCAGATTATTGGGGAAATTTTATTAGCCATCTTGTCAGTGCTCAAGACGAGCCTTGTCACTATGGTGGAATTAGAAAGTCATAATTGGCAGAAGCTGTCAAGAGTGACTTGAGCAAATAACAAATGCAATAATTATTGCCGCTGGCTGCCCGGGAGGCTGGCTGAACTTTGTTGAGTTAGCAGTATTTAGAACTCGGTGTATTTTCATGTCAAATGTAACTGCGCTTGTCACATGCGTCGAGTATTGCTTTGAACTTGTGTGCTCTTGTCATGTTTTTAGCCAATTACAACAATAAATCTGTCAATATTCTGTGTGCGAACTGGTTAGGTTTTCATTCACGCTTTACCGCAACTTTGATGAACTGTTTACCCAACGTATAAATACGTTCCCCAAATAACGTGACCATTACGAGTCTATATTCCGGTAATACCATTAAATTGAAATAGGAAATATATAAACTGAACACGTACCGCCCATTAAAGATTTAAGTTAAAAGTACGAGTGATCACTTTGACCCGCACATATTTTCAGATATGATGTGATATCACCAAGATTATTACACGCATGACGACATTTAGCACTAGATGTATATTTACAAGACCCCCAATCTCCTCTTTTCCCATCCCCCAAGTCCCCCGTTAAGGAGTGGAGGCTCACATCAGCATCCACTTGATGGACAAGGGCCAAAGGAGAAGTTGTGGTTATAATGAACGTAGTTGACTGACTCATCTAGTCCTGTCAGTGGAAAAGCTCAGTGGGGGGAAATTAATTTTGCATCGGGTGAATGGTGGCGGAGCAGTTTGAGTGAAGCATGTGATGGGAGGGCCTCGGCTTATTGACCCGACAAAACTTCCAACATGTCTGTCGCTTTCAACAGCCACAGCCCCTACACCCAATTATCTCCCTGATCATTTATTGATATTTCGCAACCTCACAAAATATCCACTTGTCACACCCCTGATGGGGCTACAAGATATTGCCGGGAGTTTTTAACAGGGGGCCCCCGCCAGTTGAGTGTTGGGCGGTGGCGCGAAATGTCCAGAAACACAGACGACATGAAGGTCGCGTGTTCTCCGCGGAGATCTGTCGGCGAGTTGAAGATCAGGTCCCAAGGACAACATCCGACACACAATGTGAGCTCTAATTTTCAGGATCACTTCCCGGCCTTCCCTTTCAACGTCTCCATCAATAAGGCGAGATTCGCGCGTCAGATTTGAATAAAGCTCGTATCAATTCGCGGCAAAGAATCTCGTCGACCTCTGAGTGATCTAAGCTCTTAGAGACAGGATTGTGAAGATATTGTAGAAGATATTCGCTGATTGCTTCCTGTCATGGCTACTGCTTCGCTAATTTACTTATTGTAACGGCTTTCCAAACCCATTTTTCTTCGTCTTTGAAGACGCACTTTGACTTTGAAACCGGTAGCCTCTGTGCAAACATCTTTTCATCGAGTGAGTTCAACTCTGATTACCCATAATTAATTGATTTCGGCCTTATTTGCTGATTGTTTATATTCAATCATCAAATATGCTAAACAGGTGACTTAACCTGTTTGTCTGGAGTTGCCGCCGGCTTTGAAGTTGACGATTAACAATGGTGCGATCTCGAAGGTAATTGAAGCACGAGGATCCTAACACTTACAATAGGAAATGATATGATACCGTCGCCATTGTTCACATTGACTTTAAATGATGACACACCCGCGCGCAAAGCTTCACCTGTTGGCCGTGGCTGAAGAAGCAATTACACCAAATTCAATATGTTGACCGACGTTCATTCGTAGTTTGAATAGATCAAGTGGAAGATTAGAACTCTTGATACAAGCCAGAAGAAAGGCTGTGTTTACCTTTGTTAGTCTCCTCAGCTTCCCACCGGTCTTTGTCATGGCGGGCACAAAGGCTCGGGCTTGTGTCTGAATTTGTCCAACATGCTTTGCATCTATGGCGAGCATCTTTAAGAGCTCAGCGCATACTGTTCATACATGTATTGGGCGAAAGTGGGGGTCTCTTTTTTTAACTTTTTCTCATTAGCGAGACAGCAGGAAATGTGAAAGCTACCTCGCCGCTGGCATGGTTAAAAGTGACTTTGGCTTCGCAAATTCCCACCCAGCCGTACTGAGACGTCCATCCCGGCCGTTCCTTCACATTTATTCGGTTGCTATGGGAATAAAACAGGTTTTAACAGAACTTGTAATGTCCAAGGTTATTAGATTGTTGTCCCCGGTCGTATCCTGATACGGGCTACTCCTGCGGGACGCTGACCACTTTCTGCAGCAACATATTAGGTGTCAAACTTAAAGTGGCTATTTTTGTCACCTGGGTCGCTTTAAGCAGATTATACAACCCCATAATTATCTGTCTGAATCCATTTCTGCTCCCACGTGTATTGGCGTGAGCTCGAGGAATAATGAGCCTCTGTCAGGCGTGATTAGATGCGGGACGACGGAGCACAGGAAGGAAAAGCCAACTTCTGTCCACTTCAGGGATTAACCCACGACTTATCTCCCATTTACTTCTCTCATGTACAATAAACAGAATAGCCAGGGATTTTATCATATGGTTCATTAATTTGACATATGTTGTTCGCTATAGTTGGTAGGCTACTTTCGGTAGGCGCAATCGGAGCTCGGAAATGTACAGAACACACGTCATAGATTCAATGATTTCAAAAGGGGAAAAAACACGTACAAAACACTCCTACATATTATGATTTTCTAAGTTGGTGTCAGATGTAATATCGTTGACGAATTGGTTAAAGTGAGTTTGAATAGACGTGCGTGTCACACACTTGTTAGAATTACCGAGCCATCACTTCACAATAGTGATACTCAGGGTCGTTAGTTACCGGATTTAAGAACAGGCTGCCGTGTACATCTGTGCTCACAGACAAAGGTAGCAGCGGTGCTTTAGATCCTTACCTGTTCTTCTAACAATGATATGTCAAGCTCATAAAAACGTGCACAGGGCAATCTGCCTCGGGCGATTGAAATTTATTGAGAGATCATATGTTATTGATCCAATTATCATGTACAGTTGTCAAATTGAAGATGGAATAATTGCCCAGAGCATTGTGCAGGTAGTGTTTTAAAAACGTTGAAATGACACTATCAATAAAATAAATGTCAGGAACATGTGTGTACGGTGGAAGAGGATCCGTTAGTCAGTTACTTGTCGATATTCGATACAATTTTTATTTGATCCAATATACTAATTGACTTTTAACATGCACCCTAAACGCTGACATTTTGTTTTGTAGTGTTGGGTTAAAACCATAGTAGGTCACTCGGTTACTAAGTACGAAATAAAACTATCCTAGTCGTTGAATATTTATATAATTTGTCGATCCAGGTTAATGAAAACAAACGCTCATTAACGTAGATTAGAAACCAATTCCCTCTCCACCCACGAGGCAATCCCGATAATTGAAATAAACACAAAAAGTATATCGATATGTCATTTGGAAAAAGTGCTAACTTTTGGATATAGCTACACGTGTGATCTGAAGTCAAACACTTTCCTGAAGTGACATCTTTTGTTTGAAAGGCCGATGCTTCTCCAAGAAAAGTCATAAAACAATCAGGTCTCGCCACATTTGATTACAACTTATCATGATTTACTGTCACTAAAACAAACTGCAGATAAAATAGGCGAGCTCCCTCAACAGGTATCAAGTGTTTAGTTAAGCAATCTTTATGCTTTCCCTAGTTACCAGATGAGTGCAGGGAGTCACGGGTTATGATTGAATCTGATTTGGATTCCTTTTATCCCGTGAAGCTGAACTAATTTATACCGTATTCACACCGGATATACTAGGCGTGATTAAACTCATTTTGCAATTAAATTTATATAGTAATGTTTATTTACTTTATAAAATAATATTTACCTTATCATTGTATATTAAGACCACTAGTGGCTAAATTTAATTAGTTGACACCTTGAGGATTGTTCGTAACAGTTCATTGACTAATCAATAACCCAACACTTGTTGCCAATATGGTTATTGCTGAATCTACCATACGGCCTTCATATGTCTACCTACTATTTCCAATCCAAAAAATCTGACACTTAAGTGGGTGACATTTGCGAGTGACAACATTAAGCATAACATCCAGTGGATATTTGTAAATCATCGTACATGTCAGCCCGTGACGAAGTGAAACGGTCCCACCTTCCTTGACACTCGCCCACCAATCCGCCTTTATTTGAGGCTGATTGCCTGTGGTTGACCGGTAATTTTTATCCCATTAAGCCGGTTAGAAACCAAGGTAAATTTTCCACCCGGTAAAACACTGCTCAGATTCCCGCTCGATTACCACTGGGATTTCTAATCAGTCTCTTCCCACTTCCCTGCCATTGTCAGCTCGGCTTGTAATTAGACAATTAAAGTTAGATTCACACGTCCAGCCGAATCTATTTAGCGGGGTTTAGTGAATGGCGCTTTATAGCGGAAATTACAGGGTCGGGCACGTACTCTGACGGTACACTGTTAACCAGATAAGATAGCACGATTTTCAAATACCTCAGAAATGTTTGAATTTCACTTTAAAACTCACGGCATTATCATATTATGCAACTGTATACGCTATTGTTTGATGCGAGTAATCCCATTATTTTTCAAGTTCTTTTT
Organism: Armandia brevis; assembly: GCA_035585475.1. Lineage (NCBI taxonomy): Eukaryota > Metazoa > Annelida > Polychaeta > Opheliidae > Armandia > Armandia brevis. Next base: position 20,384 of record JAXGGS010149973.1, read on the forward strand.
GTCACGGCCAGGCTGTATCAAACACGTGGTTATAATTCAATACGCGTAATACTATGTTATACCAGATGTGATTGACGAAACTGACTATTTGACCTCACTGACAAAGACACTTTTGGGGTTGTGTGTGCTATTATCTTAATTCTTCACGGCTTTGTTTTGATATTTTTATGAACATATTTTATGTCTCGTAACAGAATTAATGTGTCATTTCCTACAATGCAAGGGTGGGGGTCAACTAAATATGGGGACATTGGTATAATCAGGTGTACCTAATAAGGTGGGGTAACATGGAAAAAGTGTCACCTTGCCATGAATTACACGGAGTTTTTATTAGTGTAATCTGTTACTAACCAGACGCAACAAATCATACCCATTCATTCTCAATCACTACTGATAAATTACATGACAAGAGTTATAGAGCCAGGGCAATCTGTGATATGTAAATATGTAAATATGCCAACCTTTGGCAAGCTGGTACCCTTAGTTCATAAATATTAATATAGTTCATAACAATTCTGATGAACAAAACATCGAATTCGAATGATAAATTCGTTAATCTTCTAAAATGTATTATCTGGCCGGTCATCCATCTTTTCCCCATTGTTTGTGTTTGACCCTCATCCGAATTTATCGATTCAACTGTTGGTAGATGTTTGTTCATAGGTCATCTCATGAGCAATAATTCATG
>JAXGGS010149973.1:32649-46556 GCA_035585475.1 Armandia brevis
ATATATATAATAATAAATATATTAAGACCAGTTTTACAATAATAATCATGAACAATGCAGCTAGATTTAATTCTTCTACGTAACAATGAATAGATCAATTGGACCTATACTTACGTGCATTTTGTTATAGTAATTGGGAAATCCAGTATAGAACATGGCATTGAAAGGTCTGCCGTCTGCGCTAAATTGGGCAGCTGAAATGATTTAAAAATATAACAGGCACATTATGAGCCATTATACTTACACGTTTAAGAGCGCAGATCTAAACATTATTTGAAAAGCTAGAACCTTATGGATAACCAACCTTTTCTTGCTGGAATATAGACTGAAGGATGCTGCAAATAAACAAAATTGATAAAAAATTCTCAAAAAATTGCGAATAAAGACTCATTTTTAATAGCGCTGACAACATTGTATATATGTTTCATTCAGTGCTGCTCGAAAATTCTATCCACCGTGGGAGAGTCGGGAGGATGTGGCAGGAGCAAGGAGTATTGATCATTCTATTGTGAACGAGCTACTGTCTATTTTCTTGCTTCACTAGTCGGCTGCTATACAGCAGGTGTAATGAACAATACGCTGCTCCGGCAATAACGACTCTGGCACTATCTCCAGTTTACAATTAATTAGCCAAATGAGCCCGGTTATCTGGGAAATGGCGGCTATTTTCCTATCCATCACCGGGGAAACACCACCGCGTTAAGCCTCTGTCGGCATAAAATGCCAGCCTTTTTGTCCAGTAATATTTCAAACCCGATAGGGGGCAGAATTGATGATTTTTCTACAGCCACATGATCCGTTTCCTCACTGGTATCACCCTTTCTTGAATTGGTTCATTAGATTTTATTGATTGCATCTTGTTTTCTGACAAATTTCAGGCTTTTGCTGGTACTTAAGATGGAACACTTTTTCGACGAGGGCAGTTTTTTGGAAATTTATATTTGATCATTGCGACTTGAAGAGAACAATGTATGTGTACTTTACTTACCTTCATCTGGGGTCTGGCTTTTTTATCAAATAAGCCGGATGGAAGTAAATATTCTATCGCTTTCTGAAGTAAATATGGATAGATATAAATTATATATTTGGTAATATCATGAGAAGGAATGGCATGATATGACTAGATGTTATTAAATATAAAATGTGATATTTGCAATAAACTTACGTCTACGTCATCTTGGGTCATATTCTCTGAATCAAGGCTCATTATATTAGCGAGATGACGTTTTCCAGTCTCAAATTGTTCCAATTCTGACTGCATAAACTGGTCTGTGAAACAAATAAATGAATTACATGTGACTCCATGAAATATAAAACTCTGATAGGTTGGGGGCTCGTGCATTAAGGATAAATTATTTATAATAGGGCTACAAAATATTGATTACCGTGGGCGTTGGATCGTTCTATATATGCTTTCATGGCATAGCTTATTTTCTCGGCTTTCTTTCTCCCCGCATTACCCACCTCGGGTACACGGGGTGGCGTCGGCTCATCCACTTTCTCATGCCGCCCTCTGGCGACTGATGACTTACTTGCAATGCATCGACAAGCCTGTGGAAAGTATAACGTACACATCAAAAACAATACTGCATTGACACTACTTCAGATTACTACTTACATATTTGGAACAAATGAACAGGCACATCGGTCAAGTATTTATCCCCAAGTTTTTATGCAGCTAAAATTAGTTACTCTCAGGCAGTGTGGGATTTAAATGTTCACATATACCGGTAACTATAATAAAATAACTATATCCTTTCTTGACGTAGTGATACAATTTGTTTTGTAATTACTTTATTACCCAATAATGTCAGACATAGTAAGATTATATAATCCCCGAGGGCAATCGGACTAGGGACAGAATTTAATCATACGGGGTCCCTAGCCGTGTACAATGTTGGAAATAATGATGGAATGATTAATATTTTTACAGGAAACGTTTGGTGAATTCGATGTACTGTTGTACTGCAATTGACGATGTTTTGCTCACTACGTCATCATCGTCTGCCATGCAGTATAATAAATCGTGCTGGTTTAAGACCGGTCCAAACTGTCTATATAAGTTGTGCCGGAATGGCTCATACAATTTACATTGAATTAAATAAATACAATTGGTTGCTCTGGTAATCTAGACTCTTAAGGGAATTAACACCGGTAGCTTATATACAAAATATATTTCGAAACCCTTGACAGAGGAGGATTGGACTATTGGATAGGTACCGGTAAGTATGACTAAAACGGCGGATGGAAAACCCTGGATAATCGCAAGTTGAATGTCATGGTAAATACTAGAGCAAATTTGACATCAAAGAAAAATGACTTCCCTTCTTACATCATTTCTGTTAATATTTGCGTTTAACTAGAGTAGGTGTACGGATAACAATTACAGCGCTGAATCAACGTATCAAACAGTCTACCAAATGTAAGCGGTTTATCCCATTTAACAAAAATAAAATAGCTATAGTCAACCGTACGTAAAAGCTGGGTAGGCATAATCTGAAAATAGCGAAAACTGTCGAACTTTATAGTTTTCTACATATCAGCTGGTTTACAGTGATGCATCTAGCAGTACAAGGCCTGACATTAATGATCTTGCACACGCAGGTGATATGTAACTGTGCGAAACTGGAATGGTTGAACACAATAAACCTAAAGTAATAATTACTTAACATGCATAGCTTTATCTGGTGGCCAGTGGTTATCTAAAGGCTAAATGTTTCCTAGTTCTGTGGGCATCACAGAAGGCGAAAAACTTAGGCTCTATCACTCAAAAGAATTAGATCACCACACCCCCCAAAGTATGCATGTAAATAACTTCGGCACATGTCCCTGTTTATACTATATAAAGCCCTACCGGTAAATACATGTACAATGTACATGAACACTGTAAAAGTGGATCGACGTCCATTGTATAGGTACATTGTATAACATGTACATTGTGCAATGTACATTTATCATTATCTTTGTCTGGGGGAGCAACTTAATCTATGTGTTACACAGAAAATGTATATTATAGTACTATATAACATATACTGCAATGGATTCGTAGTAGATCCTCGCTATGACGCGGCAGTGGCTAAACGGAAGGATTTACTTATCACAAGTTCGCCGGTCTAGAGCCCTTAGATGTCGATCCGATCTCCAGGACTTTCTCGCATTCGACTAGGAGTCGTTTCATTAAACCTAACATGTATTTCAGGAACAAATATTCCGACTTGAAACGATGATTATGAGAAACTGTATTTTAGATAATTGTGTGCAGTGCTGACGGAAAGAATCATTTTTGGACTTCTTAGAGAAGGGACTGAGCTAGATGGAGCAGATGACGGCGATGGAAAGATGACAGCAGTGTTAGTCTAGACCGTTAGTCCATTGTTAAAGCGTTTGGTTGACGGGGGTAATAAACTCTTTTTGAGTTCCTACATCAACCCAGCTTATCCATTTCAAAATCAAAGATGAAGACATCGCTGGTTTAATTAAACGAAGTCTTAGTTGAATGCGTGAAAACTTGAGTGGATTTAATCCTGGAGCAACCTCAAAGGGCGATTGAATCACTTGGGACAAGTACATATGTATTCACCATGGGTTCTTCACCCCGCAATCATGGGTCTACTCAGTGCTTCTACTCAAAGATAATTAATTTATTGGTTAGAGGAGACAAGAACGAGTGTATCTTGTGATATAGTAGCTGTATCGAAAATGTATAATGTCAATTCAAAAATAAGTTAGAAACATGTATCTCTGAACGAAGGGTCAAGGGGGTGCGGGTCTACTAAATGCTCGAGAAAATAAGGGTATACGGTATATGGTATACCGTATACGTACGTCTCACCATCAAAGACTCAGAATGCACCTTAAATTCGTACAAAGTACAAACGATTGCCTAGATAAAGAAGTGCCTGTACTTGAGATGGAGCATACAGCCTATGCCAGCTCATGCCCGATTAAGGAAGATTTCATAACAAAAACAAAAATTTGAACAACAAACATTCTAGTAAATGAGCATACACTGAAATATCGCCCACTGCCTAAAACAACCTAAGATTTAAGCAAATTTTCACCATCAATACATGCATAAGAGTTCAAAACATAATCTATATGGCGGACAGGTAACTGTACCTGTGTATCGATGATTGCACGTGAGTCTCTTGCGTAAAACTTGGTTAGTTTGAAGATGACACCTTGTCCTTTTCTAACGACCTCCATGCTTGGAGCATTATCAGCCAATGAAAATTAAGCTCTACAGAAAGTGCGAGACAGCTGCCGTACAAGGTGAAGGTCGTACAACCGGCTACGTTGTGTCTTCTTTTTCCATATTTTGTCACAATATATACAGTTGTACGTCTTTTGTCAAGAAAACTTGTAAGTAATTGGGTTAAGCAAGTTTCATTTCTTGCAATACTTTAATTGAGTCTTGTTTAACGTCTTGTACATAACCTGTTATCTCAATTTTCCATGGTCGAATCACCCAGCTGTTTATGAAGTGATATTTAAGTACGACGTGTTGCATTATACACTGGTAAAGGGCATGTGCGCCTTGTAATTAAGGAAGATAATACTCATTTAGGCCTGATCATTCATTCTCCGTATGCACACTCCCGGGCTTTGACAAGTCTCTTCCAACGACAATATTATTAACAAGTGGAATTCTATATTTATTCTAGCCTGTCCAAGCACGGAAAAATGGGAAGAACTCTTCTAGGTGATACCCACATCGTGGATAATGTGGCCAAAACATACCAAAATTCCAAATCAGGAATCGGTCTCATAGTTGGTCAGATGACAATGCAGAAGGATTACGCAGTCCATCTGACCAGAACTCCATCTGAGAATGAAGAGGATAAGACGAATCCGATAACACTAGACAAAGTAGATGAGAAATGGATTGCCACACATGCACGTCAGGTAATGAGAATGCTAACAGGAGGCCTGGATATCATTGGTGTGTTTGCATACGGAAATCCAGATGCCGTTAAAAATGCGCAGGTAATGCTGAGAAAGGCTGTCTTTGCGGTCCATAAAGTTCAAATGAAGGAGCAATACCATGGCAAAACGGTCGACAGCGATAGCCTTGACGATAGATATGTTTTACAAATTTGCTCGCTGACGAAGAAAATAACATGTAGAACTTTTGATGTGAGCGACCCAAAATGTGCTAGCAAACCAGCCGATTACAAGTCACAGACCTTTACAGATAAATGGTCAAAATTGCAAATGTCCATCCAGATTCATGCTTCATTTTCCGTCGACAAGAATTCCAGTAGTGATAACCTTGAAAAACAGATGCAGAAGGGATTTGCACCAATTATGGATAACATAATAAATAGTGTAGCGTTGATCAATGATACACTACGGGAATCCAGTGAGTCATTAGTGTCGTCTGCTGCTGCATCAGGGGAAAGAGGCAAGAAAAAGAAAGGACAGCAAGCTTCAGTCCAACAAGGAACTTTTCGAGTCAGACTTCTCTGTGCTCCTGTTCCACTGCCGGATAATGTAGAGGTGCAATCGATCGATAGTATAGCCACCATGTCGATGAGGGGAACCTTACATGGAATAGCTTACGTCCACAATAAAGCCACCGTCAAAGAGGCTACTCGAGCTATCAAACAGGACTTTGTACGAAGCCTGCAGGCCAGATATGAATTACTGTGTGAAGACTTGCTACAATCGGAAGAGTCCAACGATAAGAGAATCATATATGAGATGCCCCTCAGAGTGTTTGCTCCTCTTCGCGATAGTAGTATTACTTTATGCGACTACTTATTTCCTGGCGAAGAGATGCAGTACTCAGTCTCACGTTTACTCGAGTTCCTAGACCTTTCTATTGACGAAGACGCGGTGGATGACGACAAGGAACGATTCCCTACTGAAGAGGACATTGAAGATGGGTCAGTCGAGTCACCTTTGTCTCAATTTGATGACAGAAAACCTGGACCTGCCAAGAAAACGGCGTCAGCTACAAAGAAAGCTACCAACTTTTTAGCAATCGCCTTAAGTGGCGCCGTGGCTGCTCTTGCTGCTGCAATGTCGTATATCTATCTTGGTGATCAGTAAATCAAAATCTATGATACTAGATTTCATATCTTGTGTGGGTGCTTAATATTCAAAGACCTATTCCATGTAACTTGCATGATTGCTCTTGGTGGGGGTATATTTTTGTGTACTCGTTAAATGTACTCGATAAAATGAATTGCACTTATTGTATAATCTTGACGTTTAATTTATTATGCTTACACTTGTTATTTAAGACAATACACGAACATTGATAAATTGTACAGAATTTTGCTCAGAGTGTGAATTTCCTTTAATGTACCACATGCGTATAGTTATCGATGCCATCGTTTCCACTTAATTCATGCAATGAAAGTTAATTAAGTATTATATCTAATAAACAATTTCGATTTTTGAATGATTATCCTTTATGACTCAGTGACACTAAAATCAACTAGGATATATATGTAGAAAAAGAGACCTACTGGGGTATATTTGAGCGACTAGATAGTACAGATCTTCTTTTGAGAAAGTATTATTGTTCATGTCATTGAGTACCCCAATTTTTATTTGGGCTCAGATTATATCAACTGATAGTCTGGCTTTAAAATGTCTGTCATCTTCTAAATACGGATACCAAAAAATGTAATTAGTGTCCCAGATATTGTTAAATATATTGAAGGAGACTCCAGTTATGGTGTCATTTAGTGGTTTTAGTGGAGCCGGGAAGACATTCTTGTTTGGTTGTGATTCTGTTGACAGGACTGCCAGTGGAAGTTCCAGTGAACGAAACTGTAAGCCGAGTGAACCTTGCTGGTCCCGATACACAATGCCATTGTCATCCAACACGTGCTCATATTGACTACCGTTTAATACAACATTCATAGGATCGACCCAGCCTCCTAACTTAGACATCATCCACGTCTGGTGCGGTTTAAGCTTTGGCGAGAAATTGAACGACAAACTCTCTGCAAGACGTGTCGTAGTTTTGTTGAATATTTGAACTTCAATGTCCAGACCTGGTTTGGGAATGCTCCTCGCTTTGTAATGAATCCAAACGTCACTCGGCGCTCCGTAATACAGCGTGGATGTATTGTCAGCCATTGTAAGATGCACGTATATATCACTGTTATCGTTGTCGCTGATGTAGAGATCAGAGAATGTCACTGGCCATGACCGTGAGACAGGATGAGCGCATGCAGTGGCGTTGTGCTTATAGTATTCAGCAGCCTTGCCGGCAAAGATGTAATCAGCGCGGAAATTCACATAGTCTGTCTCATTGTATGATTGGTACACAAACTGTGCAAATGATGTCTTGTCGTCAGACAATTCCACGCCTTTGTAGGACAGAAACTTCAACGACCCATCAACGCCAAACTGCAGTTTCATTCCAGCTTTACTTGTGATTGGCTGAAGTTTATCTTGAACTTCTGTGTAATCTGTTAAATCTGGCAATTGCGGCGATATTTTGGCTAGTTCCTGATTGATCTCATCGACCACAGAATGATTTCCCAGGGCATCAATAGCATAGTAGAGAACCTGCCTCTGCTCAGCCCACGCTACTTCACAGTCTGAAAATGATTTAGATTTCCTGGCGACAGCAAATTGCGTATTTGTCCAGTGCGCCATATCCTTCAGTTCATGCAGGCCCCAAGTGTGCTCGAACGTTTTGATGAATATTCTCGATGAATTCCACACCCTTTCATCGGTTTTCGGGTCACATTTCCCGGATCTGAAGCATTCTCTCATCACCCGGCCGACTGCTCGCACCTCAGCGCTTTTTCTCGGGTCGGAGGCCACGCCCTGTATCCACGTGTCCCCCACCTCACACTTAAGCACGGGCAGTTTGTCCTTGATTGGCTGCACCGCCAGGACAAAGTCCTCAAACTTAGACGCTTGCAATTTCGCGTTGGGAAATTCAGCTCTCAGAACTTCGTAATTGCCGAGGACTTCTTCCACATTCATCGGAGGACCTTGGTTGTCGTTTCTGAAAGCGAAGCAGAGGGCCTCGGGAAATTCCGGGATGATGACGCAGTCTTTCAGAGAGATTCCTCCCGGAGTTCGAGGAACAGTTCCTGCTTGGTGGGGGTAGCCACCTGAAAAAGACCAACATATTTTTGAGATACACGTGTAAACATCTTAATTATGTGTTGATATTTGGCAACTGAAATAATGAAGTGCATATCTTATGAAATAAATACCTGGGTGCCACATAGCAACAACTTCTGAGCCTTGGTAGTTCCAGCGGAAAATGCTTGGCATGGCTGGAGGAGCTGACTTGCCGTTCACCCCCACGGTGAGGCCTGTGATGCCCTTCTCCAGCAGTATCGGTAGCACGGTCTGCGTTAGACCAGGCACGTCTCTCTGGCTCATCACATGCAGCGGCCTCTTGATCCCGAACCTCTCGTCCAACTCGAAACTGAGATTCAGAGCCAGCGAGAAAATCTCAGGGCTCGGCGCAAACTCTGGTTCCATGTTAAGAGGAGCCGCATGCCAATTGATGTAGCCATCCTTGATGCCTTCAACAAACGCCTCTTTCTCCTTAGCAGTGGGACACTGCAGTTTAATGCCTCCCAGTACGAAGTTTGGCGGGCAGTCCAGGTACATAGAGACGAGCCAGGCATGTGTCGTGTAGATGAATGTCTCCACATAACCACCCTGTTTGAGTTGATTTGCCACTTTTAAGGCTCTAGGGAAGTACTCGTGGAAGTAATACCTCAGCACAGTGTTGATGAACCCTGTTTCTGGTATCCCATTATATCCGACATCCAGGTGGTTCATCGACACAATATGCACTTTCTTCACCCAGTCAGGCTTGGTGTTGTTGGTAGTGAAGTATCTGGACGATGTCGCATACTTTGTATCGAGTGGTCGACCGTCTTTCAGAATATCGTTCACAGAGGCCTGTTTTGAGTATCCATAGGTCGTAGTAATACCTATCAAAGCTAAGAGAGCCACAAATAGCGACTTCATTGTCTATAGGTAGTAGACGTTTATGTTAAATATAAGGTTAGAGATTTCAATCTTATACTCCCATCTTAACGCTGTTATATCACACACGGGTCATGTGAAGCTTATCTACGGGTAACGTGGTCAGTCACATGATTTCATGAATGATTTAATGCTTCGTTGATCCCTAAAGTATACAATAAATCCTACGTCACTTGGAGTGGTTACTCGTTATAGACAACTTTCATAATATACAATGTTCATGTATATATGCACGGCCTTAAACAACCTGCCTTCTCCTTAAGCAGCTGTCAAACGTACGTATAGGTTCATCGCGCTGATCTGACGCCTAGACGTGATCGATGATTTAAAAATATTGATCCTTTGCAAAAAGTCTCTGTATTCCGCGATGATGTGTGTGAGGTTCTTCTGTATTTCTATAACCGTTTGTATAATGCACAATGTAGCTTCTGCCTACTCATGTACATGTATAGATGTAGATGTAGATGTGTCCTCATCGTAAATGTCTGACTTGCCTAAGGCACAGTGTCACAGCTGCAGTAATTTCACACTTTTAGGACCTCTACTTTTGAACCCTGGACCGTTTATTTGTATTTCCTTTTTTATTATGACGTCATACGCACAAGTAAACACGTGCTATTATCCCCACTATAGTAAATGTTTTAAAATAATTATGAATCACTCATATCGTGACTTTGGAATCTCTGGCTGGGTACATACCGAGTACGTTTACGTGGCTCTCATTTATCTTAATGAGTCAAACGTTTCCAAGCTACATACGCGCCGATTAATGTAGCCAAGATATACATTTCCATTACGACAATGTCATCCTTTTGGTGATAAAATCGGTAGAAAAAGCCCCATCTTCTCCCGTCAGATATATCAAGGTTTGTAACCGGTTCTGGAAGTCGTAGTCCATCCACTTCATCCTCACTATTCAACTCTTTTCCTATCGAGTCATTACCGTTATTGTTGCAAAATGCCGATGAAGATGGGGGCAGTAAGCTTAATATCGAAGGTGCGTGACACCGCAGTTGTTTTCTGGGATCTCTCGGTTGAGGGTATTCAATCCGTTTAAGGGAGAATGGTTTCTCGTGATTTGATTTCCTCTCCCAGTTGAATCGTCTTTGGCTGGTTTCGTATCTGCAAGCTTCTCTTGTGCCCACGATTCCGTTACCTGTGACGAATTCCTCCAGTATGGACACTAGAATGTCCTTCTCACTATCAGCCTGAAATTGAAGAGATGCAATCGTCATACTGTAAAGTCGCTCCAGAATCAATCAATTATTAACTAATACACATGTGCTTTATGCGCTGGTAAGGTTAATTAATGCGTAACCTTACTGGGCATGATAATACACGCCCTCGCATGCGGTGCACTGTTGTTAAACAGGCGATTAGTATCAGAGTATAACGTGCAGCCTCGACCCTAGTATGGTTGAGGCAAACAAGTTTGTACGTCTGATAATACATATGTCCAGTTATGGGAGGTAATCACATCTGTCAATAAGTAAGTCCTTGTGTACGTGCAATGTGCATCGCGCGTACATGTGGATTTTGCATTGCTATGCTTTGCTACAATCAAAACTATATATGGCTTTATCAGTGTGAAGGAGTATTATAAATGCATCTTATTAGTGGACTAATTACTCAATGAGAGTCAGAACTGTTAAGGACAATTACAGGTACATGTAACCATAGACTGATTAAACAACGGAAGCTAGTACCATTTTCAGGGTATCCCTGGATAACTCTCCCTCAATTAAAACAGTTTTTTTTTCTTTCAGTCGCATGTTTTTTGTCTGACTTCCCCCGCTGGGCCCATGCTTTCTTGGATAATCTGTGAAAAGTTGGCATAGAATGTTTCAGTTTTACAATTAAGTCAATTTACCATTGATTAAGTCGTTGATGAGGTGCACAAAAGTGGCATGTCTAACTTACCTGGAGTTAGCAAAGCGTTGTCGATGAGATATAATCCTGACGCGTCTTTCACGCTCCTGGATGCCTGGCCGACAGACATTAAACTCTTTTTTCTCTCGCTATTTCCTACGTAAGGCGCAGACCAGATAATCCTGATGGATTCAGGTAGTTCTGAAATACACCAAGATCAATGTCATTCGACAAATTACAAATTAACCGCAGCCGCCACCAGTCAAGTTTCCATGTCATTGACAGTGGTTCAATTCAGCGCGATCAAGATTCACAGTTACATTGTAAGCATATAATAAAAACAGTGCACCTCATGTAAATTGTCTGTAAGAATTAATTACGGCCTATTTACGGTAAAGACTGACGTACACGTACCTGAACATGCTCACATGTGAACGCTTTAAAAGATAACAAACCTATACCAAGCCTACCTGCATCATGTATATATATATATATATTCGGATCTGCAATATATATACATGTACATGTATGTACATATATACATGTGATATATATCTCACAATTTACTCCGTTCATAATTATTGATCTCTACCATCAAGTGTAATTGCATAATTTACATTTTTAGGTCACGATTGAATGAGCGCCCTGAATGGAATCAATAGACATTCACCTCTGTGAATACATATATACATTTAATTCTGAGTATTCACATATGGATAAGCATCACAAATGAAAGCCAGGATTTGTATCGATCATACATATTATCAGTTCGCTTATGCGCATATATTACCGCTAAATATGCTGGTGTTGGTAATTACATCATATTTTATAAAATTATGACATTTTCAAGTCATTGTATCTGATTTGTTGAAAGCTGCATTTCCAAATTGTATGCATCAAATACTTCAAGTTTTCGGGAAATATGAGCATGTAAGCTTATACCGATAGTAAATTTTATAATTTCAGATTGAAATTCAATTTGATGTTTCAGTGTCATAATTATAAATAACAATATGAAAATACGTCCTGATACGCACCTTGTTTTTCCGAGTACCGACTGAACTTGTAATCACTTCCATCTCCCACCTGTTACGAAATGTTACTGTATTCTTCACATGTTGATGATAAAATCAATTGTTTACGTGGAGTATTTAATAAAACGTATAGAAGAGTACGCAATTATGTAAATCATGCTTTATTACAGTGTTGTGTTAAATGTTTTCACGCGCGTATTTTAGATATAAAAATTATCTTACAAATCAATTGATCGAATATGAAAACTTATTTGATCTCGTTTTAACCCACGCTGTGTGCGTTTAATGCGTTTGCGTTATTTGAAATTCCGTATTTAGCTTACTATAGGTATACGATCAGTCTAATTAAGGCAGCCTTCAAGTGGATGATTAACGCATATCACTGCGCACTTGCCTGCTCATCGTGTGTCCACACAACCGTAACCCCTGTAGCACTTGATGAGGGGGAATCCAGAGTGGTGCCTTCATCTTCTCCTGGCAACTCTTCTAGTGACCAATGATTTAGTATGTCGGTCTGTGAGGCAAAATCGACGGAAATTGTCGATGCTTCTTGCGATGCGTTGTCCACTTCCTTCGATCTTATACCGCCGATCCTCTCATCCGATATGATATTATCTAACAAGGGATCATCCTCGTCCATTTTGAACAGCTGGTCCAAGGAGAGACATTCCAGGGCCTTGAGCATCTCCGAGATGGAGCTGCCACTCTCCGAGGTGATCTCATGAGCGTATTCCTCCAGGACATTCACCATATTCTCCAGCGCACTTACAATTCTGGAGATGTTATCCATGCTTGGCGCACATGCCGTTAAAATGTGATTTGATGAATCATGCTCTTTCACATCTTCCTCTGCATCTTCTTTCCCTGTATGCGTTTTCTCTTGCTCTACATTAATTAGTTTTGTAACATCTTTAAGGACGGCGAGTGGAGATTGAAGACACAGATTAGCTTTCGAATGATGTTCTATTTTGCCGTCTCCTTTCCCCCATTTCAACGTAAGAAGTTCAGGCATGAAGTGATCTTGAGACAATCTTGATGACTTTTTCAGGAGATACCGCAGTGGTTGGGCAGCAAAACTTGCTCCCTCCATGACGGATCGATCCTCTAAATTATTCTTGTACTCTACTCTGGCATCGTGGGCATTCTGTACTGAAACAAATTCTGACTAGCATCTCCCTAGAAACCATATGTTACGTCATAATGTCTTATTTGACGTCTCGATTACGCTATCAACGCCATGTTACGGCCATCGGTTGTAAACTTTAGTTATGAATTACCTATATACTACTTTGACCGTTGCAAGTTTAACGACTTAAACATAACTCTGAGCGCACCTGAAACATCACAAGTCGAGTCGTTGAGTGGTCTTTAGAAACATGCGGTTAGCAGATAGTTCGTAAATATGGGATTGGGAACCGTTGTTCTATTATCATGCTTGCTAAGCTGTTTCCAAGGAAACAGGAAATCATGCAACCCTAATCATAGCTAACGCTAGCTAACGGGGACGGCCACGGACACGTCAAACGCGTGCAACTGTCAATCAAAGATATTGAGCTAGTTGTGGTTAATGATGACTTTACTGTCAGTGAGTAGTTTACCGGTCACTGGGTCCTTGGTAACTGGAGCGGCAGAGTCCTCTTGGCACACGTATTTTGGGGCAAAGACAATTATAATAGCTTAAAATCAAGTTATTTCTGGATGGTGTCCCTGTGCAAGAGGTACTAGGTTGCTGTTTCTCTTACGATTTTGATGGAGCGACATTACAACTTTTCCCATCAGAGCACTTTAGTGTCTCCGCGGTAATCAAAGGTTTTCGGGTTTAGTATATTTAGCTGAGAAATTTAGTAGGTAACATATTATTTATGAAAAAAAGGTGGTCTGGCAGGCATCCATATTTTGTTTTATCTTTGGGCAAGGTGTGGCAGCTATTACTTTCACACATGGCATTTGTGATAGGCGATATGAATAGGAGATATATATGTAGTGTCCGTCTTGTAGCCGAAACTGTGTGTCCAATGAAGC